>ONZP01000599.1:0-12916 GCA_900312805.1 Fusarium torulosum
CTGCTTGCTTTGCGATTTTCCCCTCACTGGGTGTCGAATGGAAGAATGTCAAAGGCAAGGAGTTTGTACATTAGTTACACGATTGGATTAAGTTTAGGTCCCGAGGTAAAATGAAAGAAGGATTAGGTCATGGCATATTAATAATACGTATGCGTAATACTTATAGGTAATTAGTATTAATTTAGGGCTGTTAGAAACATTATGGCTATAAATAAAAATTAGAAGTATATATAAGTAATTAAGATTAAATTAGTAAATACTTAGCTGTATTCTTATTAACTACGAGGATCATGGTTGTATATCAGTCCCAGTAATCTCAAAAATCAATCTAAATATAATACAGTCTGGAAACTACTATCCCAAAAGGTAGTATGTTATTATAATGAGACTAATCTTGTATTGTAATCTTTTTACCAAGATGCCAAGACGGCTTAAACAGCCGAGATGCGACCATGCACGAATCTGAAAACATCATCTGGATCAACCTCCTTCTTAACAGCCTTCAGCCGATCCCAGCTATCTCCATAACAACCCCTTACATCCTTGCCAGACCCCATGAAGCTGACATACGTAGGCCCAATACTATCTCCTGTTGCTTCCACACCATCTACCAGATGGTCTGACCATGCGATAGCAAAACCTTCTTGCGCCGCCTCCTCAGTGACGGCGTTTATGTGCAGCATGATGTGGGGCCGACGGGTGCCGAAAGCACATGAAGCGTTTGGCCGAGCCGCTTTCCCGTGCAGAATCGTGCAGGTTATAGAGCAGTCGGCCTCCTGCGGGATGGCCTCGCAAGCGTCGATCAGTTGTCCGACCGTGGCGGTGGTGAACTTGGCGATACTAGCGTGCCGAGATGTCACATTTACAGGGTTGCTGATAGCTCTGGAGATGCTGCTCTGAAATGCCTGAAATGTAGCTGTTTATCACGTCAGCGTTTGCCCTGCCTCGTCTGATAATAGTAGCATCCAAGATCGGCAAACTTACTCTCCTGAACAGTGTCGACAATGCATGTGCCAAGATTCTTCAATTTTTGGAGCCACTTCTCACTCTCTGACCCAATCGTTTCCGCTTCGGGCCAGATGTATGTCAAAGCCATGCCGAGACCCCATTCACCCTTGCTAAACCCAGCCTGTAGACACAATTTGTCAGGGACCCCAGAATCTAGAAGGGCCTGTAGACGCAGCAAGACACCTGTCGTTTCGGGCCAAGGATAGACAATAAATCCCGCCTGAATTGTGGACATGGGATAAACCTGCACCTTGGTCTCGACAATAATACCAAAGTTTCCGCCCCCACCCCGTATGGCCCACAGCAGCTCCGAGTCCCCGTGGGTGGCAACCAAATCTCCATTAGCCGTAACGATCTTGGCACCCACTATGTTGTCTACACCCAATCCGACATAGTCGCCCAGCGGGCCGTACCCTCCCCACGACGCCCACGACGTCCATCCAGCCTCACCTGCGAAGCCATTCGAGGTGCAGAGGCCGTGCAACCCCAGGAAGCCAACGAGATTCTTGCTTGTGATGCCACCGCCAACAATGACAGTCGTCTTATCATGTGCAAGTTCCTGTGTATCAAGCTCTCGCATGTCGATGGTGACAGAATCGGCAATGCAGCCGCGTCCAAAGACATCGTGACCACCGCAACGAACCCCGAGCGGCACATCCAAATCCGTGACGGTTTTCACAATGGCCTGCACCTGGGCGACCGAAGTGGGTCGACAGAGGGCTAGTGGTCTTGCCGTGATGAGTTTATTGTAGACCCCTCGAAGGGTGTCGTAGTGAGGTGAGGAGCGCGTGTAGATCTTGAGATCTGGGATTGCATCCTTCAGCTTATCTAGGGCCGGGTTTCCATGAGTTTGGGCGTCTTGCGTTGTATTAAATGGCATCACGTCATGTCGATAAGGTACCGCGGCAAAAGAAGACATGATTTTGCAGTATGATATGATGGAGTAAAAGCTGTGGCGTTATGGTCCGATAATGCAGATTCTTTAGTGAGATTGAGGGGAAAAGAGGGTGTCTTCCACAGATAGCTCTTAAATCATAAGTCTCATTTAACTTGAGAATAATTAAATGAATACCTCTTTGGCATAATAGACAATCACCCGTTCAGTCTTCCTTTGTCCCGTCTCTGTGTGCATATGCAACCATCGGGCTAGAGAATTCGGAGTTTGGATCGGACCGATAGTTCTAGAGCACACGGCCCGGTCCGAGCATTGGTTCCCGCCTACGGAGGGGGCAGAACCGCAGACGCCATGCAGCTGCAGGGTGATAGCCCGATATACGAGTTGTCCCGTTTTACCCGTGCGTCACTTTTAGGTAATTACCTTGTGCCTGGCCAGCTGAGGCGTAGATACACATGTTGTCCTGAACTCCTATTTGTTTCATGCCTGGATTAAAGTTTAAGTTGGTTTGTCTTATATCTTTTTACCAGCTTGAAGGTAACCTAAACCATCCTAGAAGCTTTTAGAATAGTAATAAGCTATGGTAATACTATGTACTTGTATTATAAGCTAGTCTACTACTTAATACTTTAATTTGTCATATTTACTTCTTGGATAAATTATTATAAATTATAAACTTTAGTTTTAGTCTTAGCTTATTATGGATTTACTTTAATATTTTAACATAGCCCTGTATTTATCTATGTAAGGTTATACAGGAGGGAGGCATATCTTATAACTAGTAATACTGACCCGGATTCATTAAGATAAGAAATCATATCATTGCCGAACTGCATGTAAGCCCTAGTCCAATAGAGGAAACAGGATTATTATCTCATGTCTATGCAAGTTACTACCCAGTACATCTAATCCTTGCTGTACATTGGTGGCTACATGTGGTCTTTCCGGGTATTGAGTTGAAAGAAGTTAATAGGCTGTTTTGTTATACTGAGTTTGTTAAGTTTCCTGCATATCGCATTAAACCGTCCCTAAAAAGTATCTCGTGTACTGTGTCCAGAGTTGTGGCGTAAAGTGGTCTCAATATAAGAAGGGATTCAAGCCCATTAACAGTTAATTAATAACTCAGCCTGAACAAATAAACCGCCTCAGAATCTACCATCATTACATCCCCCTATCTAGATTCAGCGATCAGATCGGGCCAACAGATTTCAGCCTTCAGCCTATCATATCATACATATCCCACATCTTGTCCCTATGAATTCCATGGACCCCCTTCACCGCAGGGTAGAGAACTACCGTGAAAGTTGCGATAACTGTGCCAAATCGAAAGTTCGCTGTGGCAAGGAACAGCCTTGGTGCCAAAGATGCACACGGCGTGGACAGATCTGCAGCTACAGCCCTTCTCAACGATCAAGGAAGCGGACCCTTTCCAATACGCACTTGGAAGGCGAGCAACGGACTGCTGCTTTGCCATTTGCGGCAATGAGCAGCTCTGCATCCATGAATGCGTTGCTTAATGGCTCCAGTGTCTTGCTTGGTCAGGCTGACAGTTGGGGTTCATGCCCTGACCTTGTCGAGCTGTTGACCAGCAGCAGTAACTCTGAGTCGCTGACACCGGATAATACCAACCTTGCGTGGCTGTCAGACATAGAGTCGATAGCTGGAGATAACAGTATCGGCAAGAGCATGGAGAGATTAGAAGCCTCCACATATCTCAAGAGGCATGCCCCAAGTACCTCATCGTTACTAGGTATGGGCAGTAGTGGTGGAACTAGTGTCGAAAACGAGGGTTTGAGGCCAATGAACTCAATCACGGACCGACAGCATTGTGAAGCCGATCTCATATCCGCGTTGGCAAAGCCAGACCTCCCCACTTTATCATGCTGGGTCGACTCCAAATCCTCCCAGAACCTCGGGACCATCCTCACAGCCAGCCGCTCGACGCTCACATGCGTGACCACTGTTATGTCATGCACATGCACCCCAAATGATAACGTCGCCTTGCTGTTCACAGCCGTACTCTTGCGTATCCTTTCCTGGTACCACATTGTGCTACAAAACTGCCATAGTCATAATGACAACAGCAGTACAGCACCAACCGATGGTTACACCAGCTCCGCAGCCTCCACGGATGGAAAGGAACAAGAGAGGCCTTCGACAAGGGATACCGATGTCTCGCAAGACATAAGTGAGCAATCAAGTATCATCATGCCGCCAATAACGATTGGAGCCTATGAGCTAGACTCTGAGAATAGAGAGCGTATAATCGGGCACATTATGCTTAGCGAGTTAAGTAAGATGGGGGACTTATTGGGTAACTTCTCTAAGAAGTTTTGTGATCCTCAGTCCACTTCTTTAAGCAATGATAATAGAAGCCAGATGTTTCTGGCTTTAGAAATGTTTATGCGGAATAAATACACTACAACCGTTTTAGCTGTTAGAAAGAGGTTGGAGATTAAGTAAATAGAAGATTATTTATTTAGCTTTAGAGACTTAACAATAGGCCTTAATATAATTACAGACTTAGTATTATTAATTTTCACTCCTTACTAGTAGGTCCCTTAATACTAGGTAATCCCCCACCCCGAGCAAATCTAACTAATTAATAATAAGGCCCGGCAGTAAGCAACATTGCGGAAATAAGCTAATCCTATGGACCTATTTAAATGGAAGATTCTGGTAAAGTCGCCTATTATTAACTACTAGGAGTTCTAATGGCACAGCCATTATCTATATCAATTTCTTAACTTGCATAAGGAATTCCACTATGTCTAATTTTTCTATAAACACATCTCGAAATAACAGGGTTCTAAGCCCCTTACGATTATAAATTACTATTTGCTACATGAATACAATACGTTTAATACATTTGTCTAAGTGAATATAGACAACAAGTTTGCTTTTAAGGAGACTTTATAACTTATATAAATTATAAATTGTTTTATAACTGCCTAGACAAAAGGTTGAGCTGTATTATAAGAAAAAGATATAACAAAGAAAGTAAGGTACACCTAATATAAAGTATTAACATACTGTTTCCAAAGGTGTAGCAGTTGCTGGCTCCGCCATCGATTATGCGCTGTGTTTTGCCGGACTTGTAAGCGCATCTATCATTCTCATAAAAATTAACTAATACAATAGGTAAGCAAAATGATCAATATGCCTGTTTTGTTCGCAGAGAAAGCTTTAAGGGTTCTTACCATGCCAGGCGCTAACACTAGTAGATACAGCAAGCAGGGCAATAATAGAAGCGGTGAACTGCATAATGAGAAAGGATGCGGAGATTAAATAGCGACCAGATCAAAAATAGCTCAGGATGAGAGTCGAATAGAAATATTCAGTTATATAATCGTGTGCAGAGAAACCGGGTTTAATATATACTCGTGCCTGCGACGGAACGCTCGGCTACAGTGGGATGGCAGTTGAAATTAGTGATGACGCACCACGGATGGTCGCTTAGACTGGATATGCCTTCTCCATTCTCAATTAGTATTGCCTGACTCGGGTTTATACACCCTTTGGAAACCTAAGATATAAGACATAATCTAGCTACTCTGATGAGGATGTCCGGACAGCCCGGTGCTAAGTCAAGAGTTTCCATACACAACGTCAGATATCAGCCACCGAGGTATCTCGAAATACCAAGGGTATAGTCTTAGTATGCCGAAGGTTACTGAGCCTTGGACTTGGAACGACTACAAACTAGCTAAAATCGGTAGTGATTCTCTTACTCCTGTTCTTTAAGTTAATGGATCTACAGAGCTAAGATCCTTAATGTTATAATAGATCTGGAGGAGCAGTACCATTGGATAGTAACGAAAGCGAATAAATTGATGCCTAGAAGGATTTGAAGGATTATTATAACTTTTCCTCAGTAGCCAGTCCGAAACTAAAATGATGCAAACCCCGTAAACTGGATTGTTTGTTGCCCGAAGGTTCCTTAACGATCTCTATGTATACTCTTCGAACTAATCAGGAGACAGCCGCGCTGATTTTATAACATAGGCCTCTCCGTTTGGAAACAAATATCCACTGCATCGTGAACTGTTATTAGAATACGGGGCCCTGCACTTTATGTGCAGCCGATTATTGGTACCAGTAATCTTGCGAAGCCATGTCGCCGCGACAAATCGTGTTGGGTATTAAGAAAACCCATGCGAGATTGCCCGCTTCAACTAGGTCACATGAGATATTAAACCCTAGGGCCCCTGTAAGTATTGCAATAGCTAGCGGGGTTCAATCTGACAAGGCTGAGTCGAAATGAGTCGAAATGAATCAAACAGACTAGTCTCATCCTGAGAGGCAGGCATAGACACAAGTAACATAGCATATAATTCATATAATATACCACCACTTCTTATTAACCCTCTCCACTAAGTATCATATACTAATACCGAGAGTATTACTCTACTTTATGGATTAGTATATAAAATAAGTACTAGCTCGAATCTTAGCAAGGGTAGGAAATATCTTAAAAGTTAGTATAATTGTATACAAGCTCTTTCATATTTGACTTGCCAAGACTTTTAGTGAGACGCTAATTTATTCACTCTGGTCCTCATTAAAGCTACACAAGTTTTGCACTTCGCAAAACGTTAGATGTCCCTTCATGTAGAAAGAGAAGTGAACGCTGTTAACGTTGTCAATGGTACGGTTCGGCTGTACCTAGATATGTTCTCTGTAATACTGTAGTTCCTTTTCTTCTATTCCTTTTTCTCTTCAAAGAGCTCAGTACAATATTATAAAAGCGTGGAGTTTTATGTCTTCTATAACCCGCCTAACCTAGATTCTATGATACTCTACAGAAGCATGCGTGATATAAAGTGGTTTTTGAAGGCCTCTTGTTACCTGTACGATAATGCAGAATACATCATCTTTCTGATGGTTTAAGCAACCAACGGCCCCGGAAGCCATTCAGGAGTAAAAGTCCTTACGACTGAATAACTTCCATCTATGGCAATATATATCTAATTTTCTTCCACGTCCTCGGTCACGATAGCAAATATCTTGTCGCTTGTCTTGAGCCTCAGCTCCCACTTCACGTCCTCAAACCCATCCCTTTTCCTCAAATCAACCTCAACATCATGATCCGGCTCCATTATCTGACCTGCAGAACCCGAGTTGAAACCGGTCGGCATCTCCCACTTTCCACTCACAGGCTCCATGTCAAATCTCGCAATAAACACTGCCGCCGTAGCAAGAACCTCATTCGTAGCAAAATGTCGCCCTGGACATAGATGCTTGCCACCGCCAAAGCTACGGAAACAGTGATCTTTGGGACGGTTTTTCTTCTCTGAGGGGAGGAACCGGCGGGGGACGAAGTCTGAGGCGTTTGGCCCGTACACATCTGGGTCGTGGTGGATGGCGCGGGAGGGCATGTGGACCATGGCGCCCTTTTTGAGCAGGTATTGGTCGAGGTAGGTGTCCTCTGTGACTTGGCGGACGAGAGTTCCAACATGGAAATAGCGAAGTACCTCTTGGTAGGTCGAAAGTAGGAGGGGGCAGGATTCTTTGAGGTTGAGGATGTCGAGGGACTTGGTTGTGACACCGTTCTCGACGGCAGTCTTTGTACAAGCGTCAATTTCTGCGCGGAGGTCATCCTTAAGACCAGGAGTCAGATAGGCCATGACAACCATCCAAAACGTAGCTGGGCCGGTGTTGAGAATGATTGCGAGGGCCATGCCTGTCTCGAATCTTGCAATCTCAGATTCTGGGATCTTGTGACCGACGGCGATGTCGTAACGGCGACGAGGGATCTCGGAGGAAGTTTCGAGGCCACCGTCTTTGTAGTACTTGCGGATTGCGGCGACCACCTTTTCACGACCAGCTACGGCCGCTTTAGCCACGATGGATGGGAGTATGCCGATTGCGAGAGCAACCAAGCCGCCTTCGAAGTCCCTGCCCACTCATATCAGTACGTTATTAATAGAAGACAACATGAGATGGCACTAACCAGAAAGCATCATAGACGCCTTCGTCTTCGTAGGGGTTCTTGGGACCGTACACAGACCGCGTGGTAGCCCTCGTAAGCGTCTCCCTCAACCACTTGTTAAACTGAATCCTCACTGTCTTCTGATGCGCAGGTTCTAGAGCCTGGATAGAACGTCCAATATCCCCCAGCATAACTCGGTTCATCCTATCAAGGTTCTCACCCGGCTTCAGTGTATCAGTGAGGATGTCGTTGGATACATGAACAAGAGCGTAATTGTCACGCTGCATCGCTTGGCTGGACGCCTCACTTGTACCGGCGGTTCTTGAGGAGAATGCTGCGGCGAGTGGAGGGAAGGCAATTGCTTGGTATTGTTTCTGAACGTTTTGAACCAGGTCGGCGTTGGTGATCACATATATCTTTTGGCCGGGGAGGTTAACCGTGAAGATAGGGGATGAGATATTCTTGCTAAGAGGGGTTTTAATAAGTGCTATTGGGACGGTGTTTGTGATCAATTGTACCTAAGATTCACAAAGTAGTTGTAGGTTTCGCGGCTAAGACCGATGATATGGGAGAGGTAAGGAACTGATACTGGCGCGAGAGGTGGTTCACGAGAGTCATGTCGTGTGAGTGACCATGCGGCGAGTGAGGCCATCGCGATAAGGCCAGCGATGGCAAACGTAAAATGATTGGTGTCGCCCTGGGGAAACAGCATTTTTGCAATCTAGAGCCTTCGCAGGGACCATTTAACGGAAATGTAAGACCTCAGCTGGAAAATAAAAGAAGACGTCTGAAGGAATCATTATATGGGACAGACGGACGCGCGTGGAATGGCGAGACAACCAATTAGCTGGCCGGATTAATCTGACTGACTGCGTGACTGAACTAATTAACCCGAGTGGGTCAAGAGAGAATTTTCCGAACTAGAGGACTACATTCCCTAAAATGGAAGTTATAAGTCTTGGCAACTAATAAGCGAGAAGACTAGACATCTTTCCTTGTTTTATCCCTTTACTAGAAGCAGTCCGATACAGTCAGATCGTGTTACAGCATGCCTTCTACAAACTTCAAAATTATCATCGCCGGTGGCGGCCTTACAGGCCTCGCACTTGCAAACATGTTAGAGAAGTTTAACCTCGACTACACACTCCTTGAAGCATACTCAGACATCGCCCCTCCGATTGGAGCCAGTATTGGCATGTTCCCAAACGGATTACGGATCTTAGACCAGTTGGGCTGTTATGAACCTATCCAGGATAAATTTGGTGGCAAGGTAGCGTACAGTGTCTTCGCCAGTCGTAACAATAAAGGAGAGGTCAGTAACGGCCTCAGCAGAGTTTCTGAGCACTTAAACAAACGGTAAGCACTATATCTTTAGTACATCGAGTGGAATGGCTCTAACGATACTAGCCACGGTTATGGGCTATACTTTTTTGATCGTCAAAAACTCCTCCAGATTCTCTATGATAAGATACAACATAAAGAAAGAGTTCATCTTAACAAGAAAGTGACCAAAGTTAGCTTTATTGAAAAGGGTGTCCAAGTGACCTGTTCAGACGGCACTCTCGTTTCTGGGACTTTTCTAGTCGGAGCAGACGGTCTACACAGCAACGTCCGGAAATCAATGCATGAGCTCGGCCACTCACTTGATCCTGGTTACTTCAACCCTCAAGAAGAAGATAATGTGCCGTGCTACTACGCCTGCAGCTTTGGTATCGCTCAACATGTCCCTGGCTGGCCTGCTGGCCATCAGGAGGTAGTGTCTGGCAGAGGTCGCTCTCAGCTTATCGTCTCAGGCCCTGAGGGCCGGATATACTGGTTCATATTTGAGAAGCTCCCTGAGACAAAGTATGGCAAAGATATTCCTCGATACACCAAGGAAGACGAGGTAGAATTTGTGAAGCGGAATCACGACGTTCTCATTACCCCAGACATCACTTTCGGCCACGTCTTCGCAAAGCGGCTGTCATCTACACTGACGCCCCTGCACGAGATAGTCTACAAGAAGCGGTTTTTCAAAAGAATAATTACTCTTGGAGACTTTGCGCACAAGGTTCGTACATCTATCTATTCAGCTTCACTGAGACTATGTTTAATCAATTAGCCCAACCCAATTGGAGGTCAAGGTGCAAACGGAGCCTTTGAGTTATGTGCTGAGTTGATAAATGCTTTAATTCGAGTCAAGATCACACGCAAAGATGGGTTGTGTAATCTTTCAAACGGAGATATTAATAACATCTTCAGCGATGTTCAATCAGCGAGATACGGTCGAGCTCAAGCCATCATTAACAGCTCTCATTTGATGCAGGCTCTCTTCGCTTATGAGAATCCACCCGTGTCTACCCTTTGGGCTTTACTCGGAGCATCAGCCGGTAGTGAAGGTATACTTAATGCCTTTTGTGCTATCTGCCTTGGTGCGGCGAGGATCAAACAGCTTCCCGTTCCTTATCGACCTCGGGCAATTCCCTTTCACGACGAGCGTCCAGCCAAACCAATCATTGGCAGACTGTCCTCCTTCGTTCGATGTGGATTTATCTGTGTCATGGGTCTTGTGGTGCTTGCTCCTATTAAAGCTATGCGTCCTCCATTACAAGAACTGGGCGCATGGAGCAAAGCTTCAGTTCAGATCAGTTGGTTCGGAGACACTGTTGCGTCACCGACTCTGAACTGGGCGGTGTCTTTGTTCGAAGTGTCAATGTACGATAAAAGTCCTTCGGCACAAGCGCACTTGTCCAACTTCCTACCTCAGCTCATTTCGCCTCGTCTGATCTACACCCTTGAAGGTTATCGGATTGGAAACCAGGGTACTCCTTTGGCTATACCCTTGTTGTTTCCGGCAGCTATGTAAGTTCAGAGTATTGCCCGCGTGGCGCCTATCTATGTAATCCTAACCTCCATGTTTGGGTTCGAGAATCCTCCCAGCCGTGCTGTGCATTTGCACGTGGCCGAGTCACTCATCCCTGCCATCGTCATCGGCTTTCTTATCCCGACCATCATGATGTTGCTGCCTACTCCTCAGGTTTATACATGGGAGAAACGGTCTGCTCTCTGGCAGTTTGCACCGCTTCTTTTTAATCTGCTCCTGAATGCTATCTCAACAGCGCTCAAGAGATATAGGGGCGCAGAGAAGCGAGACGGGGAACTAGACATGAGCCGTTACGAGGCCAGGGATATCAACATTCTTCAGTCGGTTTATACATTTGACTTTGCAGTTCAAGCTACGGCATATATAGCGTTGCTGACTTACAGATCGAGCTATCCTGATGTTTCTCTCATTGATGCGTTCCTAGGCCCTCCATATATCTTCGAGCCTAGATTGTCCCTGCCGTCACTGTCTGCTAAGATTGCAATATTGTTTAAATATGATGTGGCAATCGGAACTTTTGTATATCTCGGAAGTCAACTCTATTCTATCTGGGACTTAAGACGTCTCGGTTATATCAAGACTGACGAGGCAGTTAAGGCCGGTATTGCTACTCTGGCTGGTCAGTGGATTGTTGGACCAGGAGCTGCATGGGCCGGGCTATGGTATTGGCGAGAGGGAAAGATCGCCGCCGTTTGTGTATAAAGTTGATAAAAGGAAGTTAAGTGATAGGCTGTAGATGTCAGGGCAGCTACGTAGTTGATAGTGTAGAATCGAGGTAGATGGACTTTTAATTCTATATATAAACAGCCTACGAGAAATAGTGAAGCTAAAAGACACCTAGCTCTAAGCATTACAGTCTACTATCGGTTCTATTGTCTTTACTCCTAGAGCAAGCTCTATGGGGTGTGCTTTATGCTAGCATATAAAAGGCGGTGAGGGCTTTATGGCATAGTTCAATATTTTATTAAGATCTCAACTCGGCTAGAAATATGAGGTGTAGCCAGGATAGGCAGGCTGAGGGAAGCGATGAGAATTTATAACCCGAGCTCTATGCGAGGCAAAGCTTAGACTGGGTTCTTTTAAAGATTGAAAGTTAAATAAACATCACATAGCCTATCAAGAGTGCATAGAAACGCCCATAGCTACCGATGCTACCCAATACCAAAGGACGACTCCTGCCCATCTCTACTACTTTCATTTACGATGTAGCGCTGTAGTAGTGGTAGGGCCTACTTTAGTGGGCATCAAAGCCCAAATTTAATACATATAAAATCAACATAATTAGACACCAGCGTATTAGATCAAAGCTCTTAATATAGTAGATTAAATTCTAAATGTATAAGTGTAAACTGTAATGTGTATATATTTTGGCTCTGGTATATACTTTAGATAATTTATTATGATATAAAGAAAGAGCCTTTAGATATTCTATTATACTAGTAATGTGGTTGATAAGCATGTGGGCCAGATAAGTATGTGGGCCAGTTTTTCTAACCTAGAAGCTTAAAACCTTTATAAAAATACCATAAACTATCGAATCAATTAAAATTACTTATTATATTCTTCTCCTGATGACTCCGGAACTACCCGATATGTCCTTGCATTATGCCCGGCTTTGCCGTATATACCATAATGCCGACCATCTAGTCGCTTTGACCTTCCTCGACCACCACTTCTCGATGATTCGGCCACTATCTGCGTATTAATATCTATCTGATTAATTACTTGTGATGCTTCCTATATAGATATAGCCCCTCCTTTCTGTAGTCTAGTCCTCTTTAACCTTTGGCGCTGGCTTAGTATCTTATTTGTATCCCGAAGATTTTAAAGCTCTCCCCTTAGTAAGATAACCTTATATATAATTACCTTTATTACTTTAATATTAGACTTTAAAGCTTCTATTATTGACTCTAGTGAGCTGCTTTGATGCCTTCTAATTTGCCTTTCGAGGTATTTAAATTGGGACTAGGCCTTAATTATTATTATTAGTGTCTTTGAAGCCTAAGGAGTAGAAGGTTAAATAGCCTCCTCGGGAGGTGTTAGAGTCCGTAGCTGTATATTAAGCTTTAAGATTATATTTTCCGGGTCGAAAGGAGCAAATCTAGCTCCTCTAAAACCCCCCCGGATATTATTTTCTATAAAAATAGCTTTAAAAGTAGTATAAAACGCAGGAAGGAACTCGGTCTTTAAAATATAAGTTATAAAGTATCTAATTAGA
>ONZP01000600.1:0-38592 GCA_900312805.1 Fusarium torulosum
CCTTTTTTCGGTTTAATTTATAAACTTTAGAGTATTTAATATAAGCTAGTTTTCATTATATACTATAGTATTTAGTATGCTTATCTAATAAATATAACTATTATATATATTATTATATTATGTTATAAATTATTAGTTAACTAACTTTCTACTTACTTATAAGAAATAACATTAATAGTAAAAGTATTTCAAGCTATATTCTAAAACAGGGTCCAATTCTATATAAAGTCACTAAGGATAATAAAATATAAATTTAATAAAATTAGTATAGCTAAAAAGCTAATATATAAAATACAAACACTTTAGTAATAATATAGAGGGTCTTATATATAAGAGTTAATGAGATGTTAAAAGCTACCCTAATATAGCATATATACTAAGTAAAACCACTGTGTATTTAGTAGTAGCTCGGAGAGGTAAAAGAGACTAAAATTAGTCTAGTTTAGAAACTGGGAGGTATAGGGCCGTCGGCTCGTTTGTTTTCTCTTTTCCCTTTCCTTCTTCATGGAGCTTGAGCCATTAACCTCGCATTATTGCAGACAGCTTTATTGTGTGCTGCAAGCAGTAGGCTATGCTACCCTTTGAATGAAATCCCCACTCACACAGCGTGATTTATTGTTTTCCCTTAATGCTATTTTGCATGTATTGTGTTGAACTGGAGGTGTCAACATATCGTAAGATACCTGGCCTGGTGCCAAGTAATGAGGTAATATTGATTCCAAATCTAGCGGTGTGAGAGGTAATGATGCAACCCATAGGCAGAATGTCAACAGCAAACCTGCTGAGAATAATGGAGCATTTGAGACAACTGAGTCAACCGGGGATTGAGCAGACGAGTCAGTACCTCCGGGGATCTTAACGCCAGGTATCATTCGTGATGATCCTACATAATAGATAGAGGTAGGAGGGTCGGAGCGGCAGAGAAATTCATGTGCTATGGTAAAGTTTATTTGACAGCTGATAGTGGAGCAGATTATGATATGATGAGCATGATATGATAGATTGGACCGGGTTTTAGATCTACTCCTGGCAAACAACTAGCGACGGGTGTGAGCACAAAAATGGCGAAAGACGACTGAGAATTCAGCCCCGCTGTCTTAGTTCCGCCGCTAAGAAATGTCACTGTCCTAGCAAGAAGCTGCAGAGTGAAGAATAATCCTCTCAGGCATGGGTCGGCTTATGCGCGTGAGGGTGTTTGTTGTCTGAAATATCTCTATCTGTTAGCTACTCGTAATCTCCAAAAAGCGCTTGATCACAATGGTGGAATGATTAGCTGGGCGCTATCAGGATAGGAAGGTGTTACCTGGCTGTTAGATTGGAAAAGTTCAGCGATAACCGCTAGGTTTGTGCGATCATGCACTCGGGGGTCTGTGGCTGGGCTGTATTCTAAGCATCATAACTCTCTATTGCGGTGTATGTCATGGTGCAGTTGTGTATAGAAAGTAGGGTTGAGGGTTATAAAAACGGTCATCTTGACCCTCGTCATCCTATACCAGTTTTGAATGTGCCAATTTGGACGCTGAGAGAGAATTATTCTATCATGCTTAAACTCTCACAGATAGGGCTCAGGCAGACTGTGAATGTCGCAGAGTATCTCTTCACACGCCTCAGTCAGGTTGGCATCCGCTCCGTGCATGGAGTCCCCGGCGATTATAACATAGCTGCTCTCGACTACCTTCACCAGGCTAATTTGAAGTGGGTTGGTAACACAAATGAGTTAAATGCTGGTACGTTGTATACCCTACCTGACGTTGTCGAAGCTAGATAGAAAAATAAGCATATTAACTGTCACTAAGGTTATGCTGCCGATGGTTATGCTCGAGTAAAGGGAATTTCGGCAATGATTACCACCTCCGGTGTTGGTGAGCTCTCCGCAATTAATGCCCTCGCTGGGGCGTTCGCCGAGCATGTTCCCATCATTCATATCGTTGGCTGTCCCTCAACACAGTCGCAGCGCAATCACATGCTCGTGCATCATACTCTTGGCAATGGAAAGTTTGATGCTTTCAAAACCATGAGCGACCAGATCTCCTGCTATTCTGTGAAGCTCATCTCACCCGCTGATATTGCTGACCAGATCGACAATGCCCTTCGTCAATGCTGGATTTGTAGCCGACCAGTTTATATCATGTTACCTACTGATATAATGAAAATGAAAATTGAGAGTGGCAATCTAATGATCCCTCTTAATCTTCAAGGAAGTCTCAATGATCACAGAAAGGAAGATCATATTATTGAGGTCATTCTGAAACGGTTGTACACGGCGAAGAAACCTAGTATCCTCATAGATACTTATGCAATCCGCCATCGAGTCGTGGATGAGATAAAGGCACTGGTAGACAAGGCACAGATTCCTGTCTTCGTGACCCCAATGGGCAGAGGGGGTTTTGACGAAACAAATCCCAATTTTGGGGGCCTTTACGCTGGAGAGGGCTCCGAGCCACGTACAAAAGAGGAAGTCGAATCATCTGACTTGATTCTTCGCATTGGAGCTCTAGAGGTATGTGATGGCGGCGATCGTGCTGTCTACTCCTTTGCGGACTGTTGAGTCACAGAACTAAAATTGAGCATGATAGTGTGACCTGAATACGACAGGTTTCTCGTATAGTATTTCTGAACTCAACACCATCGACTTTCAGAATACTCACATCAGAGACGGCTACTCCGAGTATCGGGGCATTCAAATGAAAGGAGTCCTTCGTAAACTCGCAGAAAAGCTTGACTCCAGTAAACTATCCCACCCTCGACCACGCCATATAACTCGGACGCTATCGGTAGAAGTCGAAGATCGTTCACCTACCATTACACATGCCTGGCTGTGGTCTAGATTGAGCAAGTTTCTCAGGGAGACTGATGTTGTCGTGACTGAAAGCGGCTCTCCAAACTTTGGTATTTGGGACACCAAGTTCCCTTCGAGTGTCACTGCGTTATCGCAACTTTTCTGGGGCAGTATTGGTTGGTCAGTTGGTGCCTCTCAAGGCGCAGCACTGGCCGTAAAGGATGCGGGGCAAACCAGGAGGACGATTTTGCTCATAGGCGATGGCTCTTTACAGATGACAGCGTCTGAGCTCACGACTATAATCCGCCACAAGCTCAAGGTTATTATGTTCGTGGTTTCTTCTTTATTTTAAAGACTTGACTAACTGTTCCAGCTTCTGTATATGTAATGACGGTTACACTACAGAGAGATTGATTCATGGAATGGACGCAGAGTATAACGATGTTGTCCGATGGAAATATAAGGATCTTGTGACGGTCCTCGGTGGTGACGACGAGACAACCAGGAAGTTTCAAGTCCATAGCAAGGGAGAGCTCAACGAACTCCTGAAAGACGAACAATTTAACAATAGTTCGGGTGTGCAGTTCGTGGAGTTGTGTATGGACAAGAAGGATGCGCCTCGCGCGCTGTTGCAGACTGCCAAAAAACTGGTAACAAAAGAAAGTCCAGAGGATCTTCATTAGTTCTGTAGATTTACCAACTTAGAATCTAAAAGGAAATAAAGATAGGTATCATCGTTGAACGATTTGTATGCCCTTTTGGGAGGATTGGTATCCGGTCACCCTAAATTTCGAAACATCCTCCGTAACACATAAGTACCTGACTTCAAAAGTTTCAAGACATTTATTGCAAGGTCTAGCTAGGCGTGGACACAGCATCTGTCTTAGCATCATTTTTTATTATCCCTTGCCTTACCGCCTGGTACTCATGCGTTAGCATATACTTCCATGTATTGCATATGACTCGGCCTCGGGGTTGTGGTCATCTGCAAGATTTCTGAGTGACTAGTAATAGCATCTTTAGTATGAGACAGCATGTAGTAATGGGTTCGGAAGAGGGTATGTCAAGATATGATACAATGGAAAATTTGAAGACCATCCCGGTTCTTGCCCGGCCAGCCGGCAGACATTGAAGAGAGACGTAGAGATACATCACGCAACGCTTCACATGTTGAGCATCATGTGCGTGGTATTCCAAAAGTCCTTTCCAATGATCCCATGAACACCCTATATGGTGATGGTTATGTCCCTTGTCGAAGCTTGTCGGGGCCAGTAACAAGTGGCGATCATTGCCACAGTATGGAGGAATTTGGAGCTGGGAGGGCTATGTAAAGGTTATTGACGGCATTACTTCAAAGTTGCCTGCGGTGCAATCTTTGGCGCTATTTGCTATACATAGGTAAGTGGAGGGTTTGCTCGTACTTCAGGTTTGGTGGGATGGGTCTAACGTCTATAGCCTAGGGTTTCCGGAGGGTTGCCGGAGGGTTTCCGGAAGGTCTTATGCCGCCATGCCGCACTGCATGGCATGGGGTCATGGGTGTCTCCTTGATCACTTCATGCATAGAAAAATGTCTCATATCCAAAAATTCCAAATCTTTTTTAGCTACCTCTACTATCCGAAAGGCAGTTGTGGTTCCCAGAATGTAGCCACTGGTACTATATTAAGAGGGGTGGTAGTTTTGACGAGAACGAAAAGGATGGTTACATTAGCGTTATTCAAAGTCATCAAGTCTACCTACAAGTAGGTACTCCTTATCTCCGAAATACCTATAGCCTGAATCTAACACAGCTAGTAACCAGGGATTTCTAATTAAGAACCTTCGTCCCCACGTACTCAATCGGCGCAGAAACACCTCAAAGGTCGTCAAAGTATTCAGATTCTCACCATACTGTGCGCTTCCCCAGTCCTTTCTAAAGCGATTGCCTTATCACTAACCTTTATAGTCCAACAAGTGATCATGTCAGACAATACATTGACACGCAGTCTCCTCGTCACTGGTTCAAGTGGCTATATCGGCACTCATATTGTCGGTGAGGCTCTTCGGAACGGATGGCAAGTTCGCGCCACTTCCAGGTCTGAAGCCGGCATTGCGAAACTCCAGAAAACCTTTCCACATACCTTTGAGCAACTCAAGTTTGCAATAGTCCCGGACTTCACAAGCCACGAGGCATACTGTGGCATTCTTGCTGACGTGACTCACATTGTCCATGCTGCATCACCCTTCAACCTTCACCCGCAGGACAATGCTAAAGATGTTCTTGAACCCGCTATACAAGGCTCTCTAGCTATTCTCGAAGCTGCAATTCGCTATGGGCCTCAAGTTCGCCGGGTAATTAACATCTCCTCTTTCGCTGCGATTGTCGACACGTCCAAGGGATTACGTCCTGGACACACATATTCAGAAAAGGATTGGAATCCTATGACTTACAATCAGGCAGTCGCCACTTCCAGTGGCCCTGCTGCATATTGTGCCTCAAAAAGCCTGGCGGAGAGAGCCATGTGGAACTGGATGGAAGACAATAAGCTGAATGCGTCATTCACACTTTCAGTGATTAACCCGCCATGGGTTTTTGGCCCTTATTATGCTGACCCTGACCTTGGCAGCCTATGCGATTCCGTAGCGGCACTCTGGCATCTCTTTGATGCCAAAACGGTGCCACCTACTGACTTCGCTGGCTTTGTGGATGTTCGAGATGTTGCAAAAGCGGTAATGCTGGCGCTGGATAATCCTGCGGCCGCAGGGCGACGTTTCCTGCTTGGAGCCAGCTTTGACTGGCAGACTGCTGCAGATATCATTCGGAAAAGATTTACGGCGGCCAAAGACAGGGTACCGGAAGGACGGCCCGGGTATGGGAAATTAGAATCGGTCTATAACATTGACGGCAGGCAGGCACAGCAGGTGCTGGGCTTAGCATACACACCGCTTGACTCCACCCTGTACTCTACGGTTTTTCAGTTGCTGAAGGCCGAGGAGGCATAGAAAGGACCATATTAGCCCTTTAAGACAGGTAGCAGGATTGTTTAACGGATACTACTAGCTCTTAATACAAGTTGATTGCGCCCAAGCTTAGAATGTAACTGGATTGTCCAGGGGATGATGTCAATATATCACTTCACTCTAACACTTCCTGTCTAGAGTAGGAGATAAGGAGTAATGATGACTAACTCACATTCTCTAACATCAGGTAACATGATACCATGACATCTAACAAGGGGTCCAGGCGAACACGGGGGGTCATAAATTAGAGTCAGGATGAACGCATTTAGTGAAGGGTAAGTATCACTTAGACAACCATGGTATATCACTATGATTATTTCCTACAATCACTGTTGAGGTCTCCGTAATCATCACAGACGCGCTATTGGCATCCTTTCCTCACCCCTACCTTGGTTTATCTCGTAGAAAGCCAGATCCTCCCTAGACCAAACTCTGCCGACGATGGAGTTAACCAGTAACAAGAAACCAAAACATTTGGCCAGATCACCTGCAACGTACCTGCTGATGAATTGCCAGTCTAATTTCCTACCACAAGATCAAGGCACCATAAGTCAAGGCAATTGAATCAGAATACGCAACCTAGAAGTTAAATTATACACCACTGTCGAGTTGTACACGAAAATGTGATCTGACGCTCACACCCACCATTCGACCGTGCCGATAGGGGGATTTGACTGCATCGAGCGTACTGCGACACCCGGCGTGCGATATTGCCCCGATGGTATGCGTCATAGTCGGTTGATTTCCGTGACTCTGCATACGCTGTCTCAGCTTCTATTAGCTTGGAAATACGAAAGGTTGTCTTCGTATCATGTCATATGTCTCAGGAATGTCAGTTGTAGACAGTAGGCACAGTGAAGTCCACTTATCTACGCCATGGATCGCGTCCTGGAACCCTCCTTCCTATCTCGATCATGCTCAATGAGTTCCCTGTTCCTCACCCTAATCTGCAAAAAGACAACTCCTCACTCACACCATAGGTGTTGCAACCCAGTGTTGTGCATGGGATGTCTCTGTATTACCTGTGATGATCTGATTCCTGCTCCCTTCTTGTTCACAATGTATCAAGCGGGGCGTCAGATTTCCTATAATTGTACATTTTCACGCAAATCTTCTCGTTTTCATCAAAACATTCTCATCTCAGTGAAACAACCACACGCTAAATCAAGGTCAAAGGAAATGGTTACCAACACGTTCAATCAGCCCTTGGTTGAGATTTCCATTGTCACATCCCCTAATAATCTCGAGGCCGTCCCCGGCCTTCTGACGGATCTGAAGGCAGGCGTTAGTGCGCTCTCTGCCGGCGGCCGCGAGGCCCGCCAAGATCTGCTCATCAAAGCTCGCACTCTGGTCCAGTCTTTAGAGACCCCCCAAGAGACTATGTTGAAGCACTGCTGGGCGCAGGTAAGTTTTCTATCATTATGCGAGACAACAAGAATTAATTGTCTTGTGAAGACTGGTGCTATGTCTGGTCTTATCTTCGGAGTTGACACCGGGCTGTGGAAGTTGATGGTCGAGAATGGTGAAAAGCCTCAGAAGGTCAGCAATCTAGCTACGAGCCTGGGGGTCGAGCCACTGCTTTTACGTAAGTTTAGATCGAATATCCCTCGGACAACACTTATATAGCTTTAGGCCGCATTATGCGCCACCTTGGTGCCATGGGTTACATTACAGAGACAGGGTTCGACGAGTATAAGCCTACTAACTATAGTAAAGCGATGAGCATTCCCATTATTAGCGATGGATATCTTGCAATGTAAGTGTACCCCTTACAAAGCCTTCACTCGGCTACAGATACACGAGTTAACATGTGGTCTCTGAAGAATATCTGGCACTAGCGCTGGGCCAATCAAGTTTCACGAATTTGCGCGTGAGCGCAAGTTCAGAAACCCCATTGATGCGAAAGATACAGGCTTAATGTATGCCTACAACACGGATAAGGACTTTTTTGAGTGGCAGCAGTCTCTCGGTTATGACCAGTATTTTAACCATCACATGGGAGGATGTCATCAGGGGCGTCCACCGTGGATGGCACCTGGGTTCTACCCGGTACAAGAGAGACTCATTTCTGGCGCTGATACCCATTCGGATGCGCCATTTCTTGTGGATATTGCGGGCAATCTTGGTCATGACCTTATGGAATTTCACCGCTATCACCCTGATGCGCTGGGTCGATTAATCCTTCAGGACTTAGCCGTTGTCATCAGTAAGATTGAGGATTTGAGTTCAGCCATTACTCCCATGGTCTATGATTTCTACACAGAACAGCCCGTCAAAAGTACAATCCAAGGGCACCCTATTCCAACAGAAACACTTGATTACTAACAACTGCTTAGATGCCCGCGCATACTATATGCATAATACTCTGCACGACTGGCCTGATGAAGTTGCTGTGAAAATCCTCTCTCGGGTCACTGAAGCTATGAAGCCGGGCTATAGCAGACTCTTAATTAACGAGAATGTTATGCCTCCATTTGGCGCCCACTGGGAGACAACTGCAATGGATATGCAGATGCTTAGCCTTCTCAGTGCGATGGAGCGCACTAGGGTCGATTGGTACTACCTGTTAGAAGATTTAGCCGGATTGAAGATAGTGCAAATTTGGAGCGGCGGCAGTGGTGTTGAGAGCCTGATTGAGTGTGAGCTACCCTATTACGATCATGACTAAGTGCAAGGAAGGATCAGGTGTTGTCGTTTCTAGCTATAAGTAGTAACACGTTCACTTTCAAATTTGGATTTATATGCCTTTACTGACCAGAGTGATAATCCCTTTGCTATTCTTTCAGGCTCGAGCTGAGATAGTATCATACTGCCTTCATCGCTCAAGTCCGAAAGAGCAAGTCCACTGGTGTGGTCACCAATGGTGCAATGTGTAGGTATAAATTGACTGGCCATGAGTAAGAGTCTCGCTGGTGGTTGTATCTGATAAAACCAGAAAATAATCTTAGTAGGCGGGCAATTACAAAGGGCGATATGCTCACCATATGCCGTTTACCTGTTCATACTGGCCTACTCTAGCATAATACTGCCCCTGTGGAATTCTTAATTTGCGAAACGTTGTGGGAATCATATGGCATAAGTAATGAGACATTATTTGTAACTATGATTTATTTCATCACCACAATATCTTTTAAGACACTTTACTGTTGTTAGTAGGCCAGGTGAGCGACAAAGGTATTAGGAATGAAGGTTATTTCCGGAGACTTAAAGGCATGAGAAGTTCGATATCATAAATGTTCCCTAACTAAACGAGAAGAGTGAACGCCTGGACTACGGGCCATATTCATCTCTCGATTATTAATGGACTGGGCAAAAGCCTATGCTTCAGCAAGGAAAGACCCCGAAGCGGAGTGGAATGATATCTTCAATGTGCCGGACTGAGGTCAGCATTTCTTGGAGGGTAATGTTTAACGGTCTGCCTAAAATTATAACCCTCACGCACAAAACATTGAGTCCTTACAAACCGCTCATCAAAGGTTTATTCACGTCTATAACAGCATCATGGGGGCTCTGACATAGTTGTATGTATCCGATTTATCACACCCCCACTATCCTCACCTAACAAACTACCTCGTCATTCGCGTCCCTCGCGTAGGCGCGAACTCACCCCATGTCTTTGCAGAGAGCTTGGCGATAAATTTTAGGTAGGTAGAGAAAACTCTATGAGTCAATCAGCCGCCTTGAGGCAAGAATGAGACAAGAAAAGGTAAAACGGATACGTACCGGATTAGGAAATACTTCAAGGGTGAGAATGAGGAGGTTTATACGGCCGCTTTTTAATCCAAGTAAGGTTTCTGCGGATGAGCCTGTAAAAATATCTAGGTGAAGAAGAGGGCATGAATTATTTCCCCACTTTTTACTCTTGTCCCTGTCCTCTTTCCTCGCCACTTTTCCCTTTCTACTCTTTTCTCTTTACACACCTCTCTCTGCTCCTTCCTCCCTACTACCTGTCCCTTTGTTTCTTCCTATTTCGGTGCATTCTCTGCGTTTATTGGGAATTCTACTTCCTCCCCCTTCTTAGTTCTTAACTACTTTCCTGTCTAATTGATCTAACTTATCACGAATAAACATAACAATCGAAGCAAGGGATACTATAACACGTATAGTCGAGGTTAGGGTTGCAACGAATATTCTAACTCGATGACCACTGGAGTAGCGATAACAGCGTGATCAATTTGACAGCTGATAGCGAGGCAGAATGTCATATGTCAGTTAGCATACGACAGGTCAAAAACACATTCTCTATTAACCTGATTGTGGAGAGCACTGATAATTAATCTTCGGTATTTAGCCGAGGCTAGTATTCGGGCTCGAATAGGAAGTAGGCACTCGCTAACCTAAGTACTGAGATGTGTGAGCGAAAACTGTCGTAACAGTGATGAGGCATGACGACCATCTTACTTCCGCTAACTCTGTCTAACCCACCTGTTGTCATTCTTGTTGAGGGCTTGCCCAATATGACTCAACCTGTATGACTTAACCTTGCATCATCACCGCAGCAGCGACAGCATACCTAACGACGTCTAATCTTGTATTCGAATACGACAACCACGTCAGATCTACGCTAGGTAGCCATCATGGGGGGTAGATCTGTCTGAAAACTTGCTGCTACATGTGAAAACCACGTAATTAGTAAGGTTGTTCATTCCCAGAACGGTACTGAAAAGCAGGTTCCTAAGTGCAACCTGAGTACTGACTCCACTTTTGTCACAGAGTTTCCATTGACCTGAAAGCAGCAGGACAGCCACGACCTGGTCAGTTCCGTAGCTGTAGCTTTTTGTGGTTCTGTTCAGAAACGGACACGGTCATTGGTTGATATTTCCCTCTTTTGAGCTAAACCGCAGAAATTCCTAAACAAATGGGCTCAGCAGGTAGCTGAAAGAAATGGCTCGGGTAATGACCTGGAGGCAAATACAACATGATTCACACGATAACAAATCTAATGTGTCTTAAGGATAGGCTCTGTAGAAAGTTTAGTGGTTCTCAAGGAGACTTCCCGAGAACTTTTGGCGCATATTGTCTCGCACCATGGAGTAAATTTATACGTTCTGTGTGCATGCTAGCAACTCTGCTCTGCTTGTCACCATGAGGTTGTACAGCTCAGACTTTTCACTATCGGCGTTCGTTGAAGTGGGTCCATAACCGTTTGCGTCGATGAGCTTACACGATTTATTTAGAAGTCTCGTTGTGTCGACGATTTTGAAACCTTGCAGCTGCGTTCTATAAAGTTCGCATCTTCCTCTGCATTGCTCAGATCTCTACCAGTCCTCAAAACACCGCTTTCTTCACCTTGGTACTTTCTACGAACAATAAAACTTCCTCAAGAATGCCTACCCAGCCGCTATCAATGTCGTCCCACCAGTTTGATGGTGCAAGTCATAGAAGAATTTCAGACATGGCACAGAACGAAACTGTTCACACCGACCAGGCCCAAAACACTTGGCTCAAAGTTCAACAACTTAGAGATGGCGGGAAGGTCCTTTTAGATGGATCAGAACTTGATATCGCCAGCGTTATTGCCGTTGCTAGGTAAGAACCTTTACTCATTACATAATAGAACTATTATTTACACGTTTATCAGATATAACTGCCATGCGTACATCAACAAGACAGAAAGCCTTGTGCAAGGCATGGATGGAAGTGTAAAGCTTCTTGAAGAATATCTTTCTAAAGGATATTCTGTCTATGGTATGGTACTCCGCACGATTACTGTCTATGACACGACTCTGAGACTGATGTGCCAACAGGCGTGAACACCGGCTTCGGAGGCAGTGCCGACTCACGCACAGAAGCTTTTAGTAATCTGCAGTCTGCGTTATTACAGCACCAACAAGCAGGAATTTTGACGGAGGTAGATCAGATGGTCACGGCTCCAAACCAAGACATCGGCTTTCACAGCATGCCCGTGGCCTGGGTCAGGGCTACAATGCTCGTTCGATGCAATCATGCGTTACGAGGCCATTCAGGCGTTCGCTTGAAGTTGGTTGAGGCAATTCTTCAGCTTCTCCGGAAGGGAATAACCCCAGTGGTGCCCCTCCGAGGATCTATCTCAGCCTCTGGCGATTTAATGCCACTGTCCTATATTGCTGGGGTACTGGAAGGCAATTCGGATATCTTCGTTTGCATCAACAATGGCCAGAATATACAGGTTGTTACCGCTCAGGAAGCACTCCCTAGGGCTAGCCTTGAGCCCTTCCTTCTAGGCCCAAAAGAAGGCCTTGCCCTGATCAACGGCACGGCAGCGTCTACTGCAGTCGGTTGCCTCGCAGCACACGACTCAAACCAACTGGTCCTCCTTGCCCAGATGCTGGCCGCAATGTCATGCGAAGCTCTGATCGGGAATGCAGAAAGCTACCACCCTTTCATTGCCGCAGTGCAACCGCACCCTGGACAGGTTGAGTGTGCAAGTAATATTCTGCGATTCCTCCGTGGCTCATCTTTAGCACAAATGCTGGAACAAGATAACAAGTACAAGACTGGCCTTGTTCAAGATCGATACGCTCTTCGAGGAACTCCACAGTGGTTAGGTCCTCAACTAGAAGAGTTATCCACTATTTTGTCACAGTTGACTACGGAGCTCAACTCAACATCGGATAACCCAATTATAAATACCCAAGCTGGGGCGATTTACTCTGGTGCAAACTTCATTGCAGCATCTGTATCCTTCGCTATGGAGAAAAATCGACTGTCGTTACAAATGATAGGTAAACTGCTCTTCAGCCTATCCTCCGAGTTAATCAACCCAACCCTTAATAAGGGCTTACCTCCTAACCTAGTGGTCGATGACCCTAGCCTATCCTTTACGATGAAAGGCATAGATATCAGCATGGCTGCATATATGTCAGAGCTAGCCTTCATCACTAACCCAGTAACTTCTCATATACAATCAGCAGAAATGCATAATCAATCGATCAACTCACTCGCATTAATCTCTGCTCGATATACAATGCAAGCTACTGAGCTTGTCGCTCTTATGTCTGCCGCTCACTTATATGTGGTTTGTCAAGCTTTGGACTTGCGAGTGCTCCACATCACCTACCTTCATAAATTAAAGGAAGGGTTGCGATTAATCATCAAAGATCTGTTTCGGGAAGTTCCGACAGAGCACCAGGACGCCTTCGAACACGACCTTTACACAAATATTTCGGATTTTTGGAACACTTCCGCGCGATTGGATCTCAATGAAAGGTGTCTTTCACTTGCAGATGTTTCTTTGACCGTACTTGTCAATCATTCTCGCAAGCTCAGATCAGCTGTTCCAATAGACGTGTTGAACAGTTTCCGGGAGAGTATTCGAGAATTAGCACAATCGACTTTCATCGTCACGCGGGAGCAATTTGTACTTAAACAGAATACTTCTTTGTTCCTAGGAAGTGCGTCAAAGAAGTTATATTCCTTTATCAGGAATGAACTTGGAGTCCCCTTGCACCAAGGTCTCTCTGATCATCCCGGCCGAAAGCCTGACCTCAACATCAGTGGACGGTCAAAGAAGACAATTGGCTCGTGTGTATCGATCATTTACACAGCCATACGCGACGGAAGGATTTGGGAGTCCATGGTCGACATTTTGCAGACAAAAGCTACTGCTCAACCATAGTGCTGCTTGAATGGACTTCGAATGGCATATAAAGTGTGCTTTCTATCTAATACATGGTGAATAAATAAATGATCATACAATACTAGTACCCAAGTAATTTCAATTATACAAATTCATTGTAAGCAATACGAGGAATGAGTCGGGTATAGCTGCCGTGATGTATTCCATTCTGTTTCAGCAAGGAATAAGCACCATCTCATTTATTACGACATGTTCCTTTTCTTAAGCCGTATTATATAGTTAACGGGCTAGCTATCCTATCTACAGCATCTTAGATCTTTTATATTTCTTATCTAATCACCTAGTTCTCCCTCCTCAGGGGGATTTTAATTAGTTGTTGCAACCTATCGCTACGGCATAGTATAATACAAAGGCATATCAAAAATAGTAATAACTGAGTTTGCGTTAACACGACTTCGGGCCGGATAATTATAACTAGTATAATAGCCACTTAATTAAAAGTTTACAATACTGGCATCACAAGGTGCTTAGTTCGGTAATGAGGACAAGGGATCGGGTTAGGTATGTGAGAGAGGTTATTACTGCTAATCACTTAGTAGATACCTTGGTTTAGTTCCTGAAGGGGGTTATTATGCATGCTTAATTACAATCTAGATGATCCTGTGTAGTGGGATTTGATGCAGATGCTGGCTCTCATACTGTTCAAATGCAAGCACGGGAAACACAAACGCCACAAATGATGTCATATAATTACAGTCCTGTACAGGTAATGTTAACTTGTTTCTTAGATAACCCGACTGTGATGATAGGGAGTGTTCGTTGGTAGCTATACATGTAGTGAATCATAGGTACGCGTTGTATGTTTCCATTGATTGGATTAGCAGGTCTCCCACAATTCCCGATGGGATTGAGCTTGAATGCCTTTAGGAGGCTCATAATTGGTGTCAAATTCGTTCTGCTCTGCTTTTTCTCACTCTAATTTACATGTCTATCACCAGCTCTGTGCTAGATACACCTGGGCTGCGCCTAGAATACACATTGCCAAGCCTCTCACTCTGATGAACCAAAGCCGAACTTTTCCCAACGCCTAAGTACTGTTTCCTGCAGCTGGGGTGGGAAAGAGTTCTTAAAATCTGCTGCCTCCCAGTTCTTACCTGTTGTATATTCAACAGGCAATAAACAGTCAGAGACTACTTTACCACCCCTACCACTACTTCCATTGCCGTGAGACATGAATGGAATTAATGGGAAACCTGCAACATTTTCAAAGAAGTACTCATCCATCCCCGGGCGACAACGTGTACAAAATGCCCAAATAACATCTTTAAAATTATAGACATCGATATCATCCCCAACTAGAATTAGTCGATGTATGGTGTAGCCAACCTTGTCATTAAAGACTATAGTCCCAATCCTTTGGCAGAACTCTCTGGGACTTATCTTTAGGGTTTGAAGCATCCTGATATCAACTTGAAGAGCAACCCATGTGACTTGTGATTCAAATGGGGAAAACGCTTCTTTGATAGGTAATCCCTGAGACTTAAGAAGATAACCGATCTCCGCGGCAGCCAGTGGGCCAATCATAGTGTGCTATTCTATTCAGCTTATTGCCATCAACGTAAGAAGTGTGGAACCCACGGTCTCATCCGTTAGCCGACCACAATTGGACACCGGCAGGATGGCATGATGTCGATGCGTGATCAGCTCAACCTTAAATATAGGCGAACTATGTGCTTCGCCAGGGAAGACATATCTGTGGAGGTATTAGAGAATTACTCGACCCAATCTCCTTGCCAATGGGAACATACCCGTGCATCTCACCGAAGGGGCCTTCGGGTGCTGTCTCAGTAATAGAGCAGGACCCCTCGAACACAATTTCTGAGTTCGCAGGGACATGTAGTTCATTGGTTTCGCACTTGACGACCTCTAGAGGCAATCCAACTAATGAACCAACATACTCAGCCTCTGAACACCCTCCTGGCAGAGGCATGCTTGCTGCCATGATAGCAGCAGGAGGAACACCAAATGCCAGCGCCCAAGGCATATCTTTTCCCTCCTTCTTCCACATTTGGTGGATTTGCCATAAGTGCTGCGGTTCAATTATGAGACCACATAAATGATTTTGATCATGTACCATGGCTCGGGCAATAGACCAGTTGGTCCACTTCCCATCTGGGGACTGCACGACGTGCATACCATATGTTTGAATGTATTTTCCACCATCAGCTTTGTGAAGCAGTGGAGCAGGGAGTTTGGTGAGATCAAATTGCCCGGGTCTGAGGTAACACTCCTTGCAAGGGCCCGTTTCGACACTCTGGGGAGGGATAGGTGCTGCTGCCTTAGCAGCTACCATCTTTCCAAGTATATCCCTCATGGAAGATGTTGGTGGTAGGCCAAGGTGCCTAGCTAGTCGTCCAAACTTCTGCTTAGGATCGGCACGCAAGGAATTAGGCGCACCAAGAATTCGCCAGAAACCATTTTCGTCCTGACCCTTCAGTTTATTGAATAGTGGTGCCCTCTCATTACTCTCAACAACCTTTCGGATAATTGCACCGATTTCTAGATTGGGATCACATTCTTCGTTGATCTCCACAATATCGCCATCAGCTTTTAAAGCCTCAACGTATGAGCGGAAGTCTAGGTGAGGGAGGTTTTGTGCTGGCATTGTGGAAGAATAAGATTGAGGGCAAATGACTTGTGTTGTTTAGCAGGAATGCGTACCGTTGATTCATTTTCGTGGGGCAAGTCTGGTGGTTTATACACTTGCCTGATAGTGGTTGACAGGGTTGTTAGCTACTCTGATGTTGTGCAGGGAACGCGGAAGACTTCCTCCGAGCACGTGTGAGAAACAACTTACGATGTGGATCTCGGCAGTCTACCGAAAGTCAAAATGTTATGGACCAGGTCTTTCCTCTTCCACGACTTGAGGTCCGTCATTACGACGTGCATTCTCCGGTATATCTTCGTAATCGGGGTCATCATTACCCTATACGAATGGATTTTTCGGGTGGTTAGATCCAAGGCCGGATGTGTTAATAACAAAATCAGTCTCCATAGCTTGCTGTTACTTTCAATAAATAGAATTGACCCATTCTCATTCAGGTTGAATATTTGGATACCCCATCACTTGTTAACACTCTTACACTACCAAAATCCTTCTCCACGTATGATAAATCATTACTGCACAATTTTACTGAGCATTCCTCCCCATCTCGTTACAGAATGTATCAAACTTCTACTACTAGACGAAGAATCATCATTGCCATCACGGGGGCTACTGGCGCCCAGATTGGGATTCAAGTCCTCCAAACTCTTAGAAAGCTTCATGTCGAGACGCACCTGATAATCAGCAAGTGGGCTGCCGAAACTATCAGGTATGAGACAGATTACTCACCTGCTGCTGTGCGCGCCCTTGCAGATCACGCATATAACTCAAATGATCTTGCTGCTCCAATTGCGAGTGGTTCCTATCAAATTGATGGCATGATCATAGTACCTTGCTCAGTCAAGACTTTAGCAGCAATCAATTCAGGCATTTGTGACGACCTTATTACAAGAGCGGCGGATGTCTGTCTGAAGGAGCGCAGACGGCTTGTTCTATCGGTCCGAGAAACACCACTCAGTGACATACACCTCAGAAACATGCTGGAAGTCAGTAGGGCTGGGGCAATTATTGCACCACCAATGCTGGGGCTTTACTCGAGGCCAGGTTCTATCGAAGATATATTAAACCAGGTGGTTGGAAGAATGATTGATCTCTTTGGGCTGGACTCTGGGAACTTTGAAAGATGGGATGGGATGCAGAAGGCTCTCCCATGAAGATTTTAGCTAACGAACTTACAACATTCAACTCTCATATTTGCGGGTAACCCAAAGCAACCTACTACTGAAAATATTAATTAATCCCGACTGATCTTGACGAGAGCAAGATTTGCTGTTAATTTTTGTTAACACCCGTTGTCTATGGTCTATCTTTGCATATGAAGATGTGGTCAGGATCACAAAAAGTCGTCGTTAAAAACAGTGATTCCATATTCTCCGGACTCCTTTCTGTGATAACTCAGAACTAGTAGGCATGCGATCTGGATCAATCCTACGACAATGGTATCATGTCGGGCCATTGTCGAGTCGAGCTTAAGGTCACTGGTTGTATTCAAGATCATGTTGTCACGATCACTATTGACGTGGACTAGGCGGTACCGACTTGACCCGACCCGGTTTGGGAAACTCCCAGAAAGACACATTGGGGACTGCTGTAGCACCCGCTCCCTTCATATCTGCACAACTGAGACCCACAAACTAAATCATATCATCAGGTCATCGGACACAATATGATTTTATTGTGATAGATAAATGCAGTAATACGTGCGGGATTGTTACAAGGCAATGAGCTCGATTGCAAGGGCAATGGAATGCGTCAGTGCGTCAGTTGTCAGCTGTCAGTTATCACATGACCTGATACTAAAAGAGAAGCCTGGGTAGCTGAACGGCCGGAATAGGCAGCCAGTCACACATTAACTTGTAGCATGAGATTCTTTTAGTGCAGATCGGTCTGTTCCGGTATAGATCGTTTAGCGGCCGATAAAGGGGCCACACCAGCTCCATGACGTAACGGCGGACGCTGCTGTCGCTTGCATGAGGATGCCTTGGCCTCTTTCGGGAAATGAGTCGACCAATCTTGACTACAAATCACTGTCCGAATATTGGCGATAGACGAACAGACTCCGTTCGTAAAGATGAGGGTAGGAAGCCTTGCCACATCGTCATTGGGACCGCTGAGTAGTGCGTCAATGGCACAAGCCGATTTCCAGGTGTACAAGTGGCCGTCCTGAGCCAGCCTCTAGAAAGAATGACAGGGAACAAGTGACAGCAATAACCGGACCGGGAAGCGGGACCGGGAAACAAGAGCCGCGTGTCCGCATTTATTACGTTTTTATAACGATCACAAGCTAGCGAAACATTGATCATACTAGGGTTCGTCCCACTCCCTCGGGCTATCTGGGACTTAACCGGGAAAATCTCCGACTCAATGTTGCACCTCCTCACAGCATGTTCCGGTGCCTGAAGAAAGTTGCTAGCGCAGAGCCCTTGCATAGAAGCTTATACCCAGCGGGAAAGCCTGCATCGTCCACGGTAATGCCGTCTAGCCTTCTGGGCCTAGCCTGCTGCTTTATCTTGACTTATTAACAAGCACACTCGGCCGCGGTATTAATTCTAGCGCAAGGTAAGAAAGATCAATCTACTTCTGCCTTTGCCAAAAATGGCTATGTTGAGTTCGCTGAGATTTTCAACCAGGCTGGCGAGCTCCATGGGCGTATTGGTAGAACAGGAGCAAAGAAGAGAATGAAAGAACCAGCTAGTGCAGGCACTTTACAGCTGAGCTGAATTTTCTGATATATGAGATTTGGCAGTAATCTTCATTCGCTTCGTTTTGTATCCTAAGGCAAGGGATGGCGTTGTGCCTGGATCTCGCAGGCGGTACATACGGTTGTTGGTTCATGGAGACTTTATTGTCAAGGGCAGAACAGCCCATTTGATTCTTTGCTAAATCAAAATCGATAATGCAAGCACTACCAAAAATAGCGTGCGACCGATGCAGGCCTTGAACTCATATCATCTTACCGTGGGGCGTTTTATCCCACTTGCCTAATCGGAAGAGCCAACACTGTCTCCCCCAAAGACCATAGCCTCAAATATCATATTGCTTTGAACTCCCTTTATCGTACTCATAGCCTTTGCCCTTTGCCCTTTGCACGTCAACGTGCAGCATCGGATAGCATTGAGGACCTATCTGTGAGACCTGCAGCATGGGTGTCTGAGACTTGCAGGAATCTGCAATTCAAATCATTCCATATGCCTCGGTCCTTACGGGCAAGAGATCTTCGTCACTGAGCCTCTATATAATAGAAGTCTCTTGAGTTTTGGATGGCTCTTTTCAACCTTGGAAGCTAACATTGGGTATTCTCATCCTCTTCTCAGAGGCATCTCGGGACATCTATCTTACTATCTCTCTGTCGCCTTTCGCCCTTCGACTTCATCAAAATGCAGTCTGAGATGAATCTTGGACCTTACATGGACGATGGGGTCAACCTGTACAGTCAAGCCATGTCCTACCCATCAACCGCGGCGAATTTTTCGCTTGCTGCGTCAGTTTATGACCCCAGACCAAGCCTCCCTGAGACCAGCTATATATTCTTTGATAGCTCTTCAACGGAGGGGGCTTACTGCTTCGACCTCACGCCGTCGTCCTCGGTAGCAGATACATTTGAGTCTATTTCCGTCGATACTGAGTCTGAGCACATGTCATGCCCTGATTCTTTCCTCGACACTCGAATCGAACAACAGCCTTTTGGTGTCGTTGAAGGGCACAATATAGGTTCCCCTATGGGCTTTCATGCATCAACTGAACCATACGTGCTGGCAAACAGATTTTCTATGCCAAGGTGTTCTTTCAAACCAGTCTATGAAGCCGACTCTTCTACGAGTCTTTCAGCTGAGAGCACCTTTGAATTAGAGACCGCTGTGAATCCCTTTTCATTGCCTTTCAACCATAATAGCCCGATCCATTCGTCCTCTCAGAGGAAGGATACGGAACTGAAACGAGCCCGGATCCGATCAACGAAGGGGCGAGTCAAGTCCGACCCTTCACAAGTCGACGTTATTCGAAGAGCTATGCGCAAGTGCGACTACCCTAGCTGCGACAAGGCATTCCGGCGCAGTGAGCACCTCAAGCGTCACAAACAAACGTGAGCATAATGGCAATATTCTTAACAAGATAATGATAGCTGACAGTTTGTAGCTTCCACGGCGAGGGACCTAACCGCTTCTCCTGCGAATTCTGTGGAAAGGACCAGTTCAACCGACAGGATAACCTGAACAACCACCGCAAGCTGCATTCGCAACCAAACAGCCGCAATCGCGGCGTAGAGTTCATTCCTGCTGCTGTTCCCGTCATTGAACAAGAGAGGAGGTGCAGGAAACGACGAGCACCTTCCAATAAAAAGGGAATTTAGGGGAAGACAGCAGCTAGTAACCAGTCAGCATCATGAAACCAAATAGTTCGATGGAAATAAAGTCTACGGAGAATACATTCCTTGCGTTCTTTCTAACATGCTCCTGCGTTGTGTTACTCGATCAATATGAAGACAGAACGCCATGTTGGTTGAAAATGTTCTGATGTATTTTTAACCTCTCATTGTACGAAAACTTATAGCTTCCTCCCCGCCGTGCGTCTTCTTTTGTGCTTGTGAATTCCATCTGAGCCTCCTCACTGTCCTTACCTGGTTGTAAGTTGATCCTTTATGGACGGAAAGTTGGGTTAGCCGCCATATAAATCAACCGAATGCCATATACTTCAAGTTGGGTGATCAGGAACAAAAAGATGCTGTAAAATGCGCCAGGTACGTATGTGAGATGCTCTGCTATGGAGCACCGAATGGAGGCGATGTTATGTTTTCTTTTGCTGCTGGCTGATCGAATGCTGTTGGTCGCGCTGCGGATGTGGTCTGAGATGCTGCTCGTTTTAATCTCCGGCCTTCCCCATAACTGTCGTCGGAGGTTGGACAGCGAATATTGGGTTGCGAAGCTTGGATATTGCTAGACAACAACTCATTATCTATAGCTAGTTCAATCATCCCCGACTCAGCAGTCTGACCCTATGGAAATTGCTGGTAGTGTTGAGAAAGGCTTTGAGGCGGCGATGAGGGCCAGGCAACAGGTTCAAGCTTGCTGGCTACAGGAGGCTCTGGACGAGGAGAGAGAGGATTATCATCATGTGAACTTCGTTGCTCACCAGGGGCAATTTAAACGCGCCCCACACGATTCGCCTGCCCGAATTGCCCCGAATTTTGATCTGATCCATTGGGATCAGTAGCTGGTATACTACGCGGACTTTGGGGTCGAGTTGGTGGCTGGTCGACGGCCGGTGCATGCTTGTTGCCCTCGAAGACACGCCTAATGTCCTTGAGGGTTCCTGGAAACCCATCGGCAGGTCCGTTCGGGACGTAAATGCTCCGTCGTGGTGTCTCAGTAGTGGTGCGAAGTGGGATATTGTCAGCCAGCAGCTTTCGATCAGCGGTTCCAACAGTGATAGTGAAGGTGGGAGAGAACTCATTGGGGATGGAGATAAAGGGCTGAGAAGATTGCGGAAATGATCTATATAGGCAGGTTGCAATGCAACTAAGTGGCGTTAATAGAGAGAAGCTGGTGGGCACAATGTCTTCTTCGATGTTGTTCGTGGTACAACGTGGAATGAGGGGAGGTACTGACATCTCCGAAAGAACAATAAGTGTAACACCATTCTCGACGGAACTAAGCACCAAGGCCCTGAAAGAAGAGCACGATTATGCTACCGGTGTTGGCGTACAACTTCCATGGCCGAGCCCAGGCCGACCACCCTGAAGCCGCATGCGACAAACTTGAAGGATATGTGAGCGTCTGCGCCAGAGTCTCGAGGGCCCTGCGCCTCTAAGTGCCTGAGAACAGGAAACAACTTCCGTGATCAAAGCTACAACATATTCCGTCTCATATTTCACTCAGACACTACACCAAATACCGAGCTAGAGACAGTCATTGAACAAAAACCTCCAGTATACCCCCCGCAAGCGACAAAGCTGCAGTCTTTGCCTCCATAACACTCGTAGGAAGCGTAAGACTCGTCACGTAACCAAACACGACAAGGGCGACTGAGTTCATTAACAGCGGAGACCCATCGGGAGATTAACCGTGGTTGACCACAGATGTGTCCATTGAGAGAGCTGCCAGCCCTGGCTTCATATCCGAGCGCTTGTGCTCAACAGCCATGTTTGAATTTGGAGACTTGACGGAATTGTCCTGCCTCTGTAAAACCTATCATTATTTCTGTCATCTTGAGGCTGACATCAAACAAGGAAATCCGCGTAAGACCGATTTTTAATCACGAGCCAAGCCAGCATTGTAGAACCTCGATCGCTACCAGTGTAAGTTGAACGACATTCCCATTCCTCAGAATAACGCCTTTAGATCCATTAATAATAAATTGTCTCTTAAAATATCTTAATAAGGAGTCAAGGAGGTAATTTAAACTAAATTCGTTAGCAAGATTTATCTTAAGATAAGGATATAAGTTAAATTCAAAAGAGTGTTAGTTAGTACTTGTCTGCAATCTTAAACGAGGGAAAACCCCATCTTGTACATGGATCCTGAACATGCATTCTAGCCTCGCCACTTAGTAAATATAGAGTAAACCCATTTCGAGTACCATTTTCAACATCCCCTCAACAATATCATCAATTCGGGAGCTTCTAACCGTTCGTTCTCATTTCAGGCGATGCAAGAGGGACATGACTATTCAGCTTTCCCAGTTGGGGGTTAATATAAGATACCAAGCGTAAGTCTCCCCCACGTTGTATAGAGCAGCCAATATAGGTGTGAACGCCAAGGCCGCCAGCAAGAGCCTTTCTATCACTAAAAAGAGTGAGCTCCGTTCAGTATAATGATAAACGCGCCTCGACTTACAACAAATTTCCCAGACATCTGGAATATAACTCGGCGCTCATTGGCGCTGTTTGAAGATCTTGCCGCTGTCCGACCTGTTCCGTTAAGAACTCCTTCAAGGCCTTGATGATCTGCTGATCATTCTCTGCGTAGTGTCGTACGGGAATATAGATCTTGACTTTTGGGTCTTCTACATTCATGCGAAACTCGACGTTGTAGAGAATACCGGCTGTTCTGTGGTCTTTGTATGGCAAGGAGATATCATCAGGCTTATTGTGCATGCCCGTTAAAGCATCCCAAAGCCGCCTTAGCCTCTGCATAGCCGTCTCAAATCCGGGGCCCTGTATTCGGCCCCCTAGGGACATAGTCTCCTTGACGGAAGCAAAGTCTGTCTTTCTCTCCCGAAAGTAGATCTTAAGCCTGGCCTTATTCAAAGGAACCAAGTCTAAAGCTAACATGTCTATCTCGGGCTCCAAGCCTGGATGCTGGTATACAAAGTCGATGTAGATTTGTAAGGGGATCTGCATTCCGATTCTACATCCAGGGGCAGATATGATAGCATCTGTGATGACTGCCAATTTGGACCGATGAGTTGCATGCGCCACAGCGCCAGGGAAGAAGTACGCTTTATTCGTAATAGCCTTCTCGTTCAGGTCGAAAGCCCAAAAGAAGGTCGAACAGTGACCTTCTGGGATGCTATCGGCCCAACTCCCATTTAAACATGCTTCAAAATGGTCCAGCAAAGCGGTCTCTATATCTGGATATGCTTTGAACAAGGATTGTTTGAAGGCCGCCGCAGTTCCCTCGTTGTACCGATTTGCACTGGTACCAGCATCGGCTCCAATTGGTTCGATGGAATAGCGGATGGTGGGTTGGTCCGCGCCGGTGTGGAAGTCCCAACTCAGTTCGATGGGAGTATGGTCGTCGGTCATGAAACTCTCCCAGCGCGGAAGTTCCGACCAAGGGGCAACGCCTAAGTATGGCGTAACAAGATTTGCAAAGTGATGAAGGATACTAGCTTGGCTCTCATAACTGTAACCCGCACCATCTAGGAGCGCTCCTAGCATGTAGCCAACTGTTTGGTACCAGTACTGCTGATGAGGCTCAGCGTTGCCCTCCCACTTAGTTTTGACTAAGTGCCATGCTTTGGCTTCTTCTTGAAGGTGTTGCGAGGGAGTCATGTTCAGGGGAAGTCAATGAAGTGATGAATAGAAATGTTGATCATGAAATCTCTGCTCTTCAAATGTGTCCGCAGTGCACTTTATATAGGAATACGTAAATCTCTATGGCAGATCGGGAGGCATTTCGCCAACACTTGCCACCAGAAAGCTGTTGACAACGGTGTAACGTCATACTGAGGATAAAGCGAATGAGAAAGGCAAGCTGAAGGGGACTCGGGCAAAGTCCATCCAAGATTCAGCTCGACATGCTGCTGAGGCCTTTCCAGGATTGGAGCATATAAGTTGATAGGGACACTCTTATGCATCCTGTGTCTAGCAGAATGAGACACATATGCAAGAACCATGATATGATTAGGGAAGCTCATACAGGAAGAATGGTCTGATTCAAGGTTTGCTTCAGCCTTCTCTATGAGATAGAGTCATGACTATACATCTGATTTTGGTCCTGCAGCAGTTGCAATTTAAATCTAACAGTAAATAATATATAGTTGCGAATTACTAAGCGTCTCGAGGAAGTTTAATATAAATGGCTTTCATGGACTTCTCAGATGATTGTTGTAGCATTTTCTGTTCTTTTGAATTGTGCCGCCGTTCAATGAAGTTTGCCCGGTGAAATCACATAAATATGCAGCCATACCAGAACCTGTCTGCCGTAACGACTGAGAATACCTAAGACAAAACAAGCTAGTACAGGTTATTGACTCTCAGCTTGGCATGGAAGACAGCTTCCGGTCCGGATTCCCGTGTCTGAGAGGTGGGATTGGGGATCGACTATCGAGGTGCAATCGTAGAATCATGTTGTCCACCCACCTACAGTCATCAAGACACAGCTTGGTTGAGTTTTCGATGCATTTATTCCATTCTAATGGCATGTGAAAGCTCTGTGGAGTACTAGGCAGTCCTGTCAGCGACGTAGGTTTGGATTGATTCTGACACCCCTGAGAAGTCATGCTCCATTGGGAGTGAAACCGTTGGCAAAAGAACATGCTTTTCCCTTGCAGATGTACTGCACCTCGGAGCCGCAGTGTGGCCGACAGATAATCTCCTTGAACCAAGTCGAAGGAGCATGTTATGATTGTTTCTGCGTAGAAGCGTGATCTACACATGTTTTGTATCGGGGCCACGGAGCTCTTATCAGGCCAGTGACGCCATTAAATTCACTATTCACTGTCAAACCAAGCTACACTCAATGCCTTGCAGGCAGAAGATGCCAATTTACGAGTCGACGAAGCAAATCCTGACTTACTAGGTAGGTGTTCTGGAGCGGCAGACTGTCGAGCATGTCTTGTCATACACCTCACAATGTACAAGACATAAGGTCTCGTTACTTGCTTCCGGCGCGATCATCGATATACCCCCAGTTACGTTTATTTTGAGTATCTCTTTAGTTTCAACATGGCATTCATCACGTATATTGCTTAGCATCTGTTGTCATCACGCTGACATACTGAGGTCGACCAAGATGCTGGCTATAGATGGCTTAAGAACAAGCATATAACAATATTGTGCAACGACACCTTTATCCTTGCAAGATAACAAGGTCATACTCATCTCCAGAAACTTGCAAACTAAGCTCAATCGTGTCCATCTCATCAACTATGTTATAAATCTCACAGAGCTCGCTATTATGGTAAACTCCGTAAATTCCCTTCTCAAGTCCAGAAACTCGCGGGTGAATTCTGTCGTTTTTAATCAACTTTCAATAAATCAATGCTAAGTCCACTGTGTACGTACTCTCTGGTCGTTCCGTTCCACGAACGTATTGTCATTGCAAGCGCCTTGCGTTCATCGTCCCAAGTCCCCCGAAGGAAGTCGACACCGCAAGACAAGTCGATATTATCGACGAATGGACTTGTGGAGAAATGTGAGCTTGTCCATGGATCTGAATACATCTTGCGCTGGCCCTCAAACACGTTAAGCCGCCCATAAGCAATTCCGGCATTTCCGCTAAAAGCATCAACGTTCGGCAAGCTATCATTTCCAGGTGCTGATGTTCGAAAAGGGTAAAATAACCCCCCCTGGTCCCAAGTTGGGTTAAAGGTAGAATCGACAAAAGAGAGTAAGCCATCCAAAGTATCTTGATCTCCCAACTCAGACACCCACTGAACTACATACCCAAAGACTGATGGCGTTAACGGCCATACGGTCTGGGAGGTCTGTTCCTTTGAGACAATCATTTCGGTTGCTTTAGCATAAGTCGAGGGCGCCATTGGATCTGCCCCCTCAATCTTGACAAGTTCTCGAATCTGGAATGCTACTCGCGAGTTGCTTACGATAACATGCTCAGAATTGGGCTTAGCGAGAAATCCCACAGACTGGCTCTTATACGTATCGTGGGCAACAGAGCTATTCCAGGCATTCATGAATGCACCAGTCCTGAAGATCATCAGTAACACGATATGTATGTTAGCGTAGGATTACATACCAGGCAGAGGACCATATGTCTTCGGAAAGCTGCTTTCGGTCTTGCTTTACACTTAAGAATTCGATAAAGAGCCCATTTTCTTGAAACATGCCCTTTGTTTTCCAGGCCAGTTTGTATTTTTCGATAACCTCTCGCGACACGGAGGTGCCATCTCTGACATCATTATAGTGCAACGCAATCAACTATACGCGACATTAAATTCTCTGACTGTTGCCTTCGGAATTTCATGGTGAGCAACGTACCGGAAATTGGTTGCAATTGATGAAAATGCTATTCGGCTCGCAGCATACGCCCAGCCAGTTTTCCCGTTCCATCTCTGATATGATGGACTTCTGCAAAGTGTTGCGGGTATAGCAAAATCTTTCAGGACCCATACCCCAGAACATAGGATCCCAATTAAACTCCAAGGCATCCTTCTCATTGTATTTATCGTCATCGAAGAGCATTGTATACAACGACACCATGAGAAGAAGGTGACCGGAGTACTATATAAGTGTTAATTTCTGTCACCTATTCTTAAAAGTCTCCCGTTTCTTACCATAATGTTCTCTTTAATGACTGGATTTGCCCAGGGCTTTCTCAATTCCGTAATATCAGGATCGATTCGCTTTCCACTATGGCTTGTCATAAACCAGTATCCCCATACGTCGCGCAGTAGCATTTTGTGGATAAGCTTCTCTATTAAGACCTTAAATATGGACCTGAGGAGTGGCAGTCTGTGATAATGAGTCAGTGCTGAGGCATATGCCATAGTTGCGAGCTGATAGCGATATGCATCGAGCCATTCTTGACCTGGCTTTTGACACACCATATGACGCCATTCGCCGTCACGTTGAGTTGCCAAATTATGGAAATGCCGCAGATGACCGACTTGTTCGCGAGAAAGCTTCGGATGGTTCGCTAAGAACGTCTCATCAAGCGTGTTAGAAAAGCCACAGCCTTGTGACCCCAACATTATGGCTACATGTTTACTATGATCATCATGGCTTGGCGTAGCAGCTCTATATGGAGATTGTTAGCATCGGTTATTTGGATCTAGTACGTTGGCTATGTAAAGAAAGACAGATGATATGGGGGGAAAAACTCACTCGGAGTATGTTGAGTCCATTATGTGGAAATTATATTAATAAAGTTGGAATTTTATGCTAGTTAAATGCCTGGTCTGCAATAATTCCGACATCTATCTATCTCGGACATTCTTATAGCCAACTCAACAACCCTAACACGAAGCAGGTTTTATGTCACAGCAGTTAATGGCACGTTGTAGGTGAGCTGACTCGATTGAATCGGGTAAATTTGGCAAGCATCGATTAGCGGTTGACTGACATGTACGTCAGAACTACCGCCGAGCTGCTGACGGGGCCTTCGACCACTGCTAGAAGGAAAGGGACATGTGTCGACTTCCATTTTATTGGCTCTGGCCAGGACTAGCAATTTGAAGGTTGCATTGCAGCTCGAGACTGGAGACATACACTTGGCATCTTGTGGAAGAACCACCAGGGCTATTCGATGATATCGGAGTCTATCAGCTCAGAATTCAGTCATGGTGATGTGATGCAAGAAATAAGAGTAAAGAGTAAAAGGAAATCAGAGGGTGGAGAGGGAGAATATCAAACAAAGAGGGAAGGGGAAAGAGAAAATAGAAAAGGGTGAATTGTAAAGTGGAAAGAGCAAGAACTGCCTCTACATTGAAGCTCATGTGAGTGAGCCCAAGCACATTGTTAAGGCCGGGAACAATGTGCCGGACTAAATCAAGAGAACCATGCCTCGCGGCACACCAACCTACTGCAGATACACCAAAAGAGGATATGCTGTTCCTAACAAAAATTATGCCATTCGACTTTAGAACCCTGTTTACCAAAAGAGGAAATCCATCAGAACATGTTACTTATCTCGTAATTCTCTTGAGACAGGCAGCATTCCGCCTTTAATTTAAGACTCTACATCTAACATCCCGACTTGTCGAAAAGGCTGACCTACTGCTCGCCAATTGTATTCTTGGCCCTGAAATTACAGGATTACGCACAACATAGAGGTCTCTTAGATAGAAGGAGAATATTAACAACAATGACCGGTTTATCTCCTCCTTCCACGCCAGAATCTTCTCCTTTCCTCATTTTGTCCGTGTACGTTGCAGGATCTGCAAGCCATAGCTGCGAGTGCTAAAACGATGTGGTGTATTTCTATAAATTCCAAGCACTTGCAAGTCGTGGTTAGTCAAAAGTCCCATTCACCCAACATGCTGGCTGGATTTGGGCAGTGGCGTGATTGTGCAACCCTCGGATTATGACTGTTAGTCAGCTAGGAAGGGGAGACGGCAAACACTCCGTCCAGGACACGAGCATGCCACTCTATGAAGTATAGTTAATATTTGGTAAGGACAAAGGCTTTTTGTTGCCCTGGTTCGACATTTTAGGTTCACTCACATACATCTTATTAGGCCATACCCTTTCCCTGGCCCGCATGAAGGGTGGCACACGGTACAAAGGTACTAGACCACCAATGTCACCCATTATAGCATGGAGACGAGGTGTACAAGTTTGTGCGATAGGGTTTGTCTGTCTAGTGATAAAAGGATGGACTTCGGCTTCGAACTTCGATCACGAGTGCGAAGTCTGCCGGTATCCTATTTCTTAGCTCAGAGAGGCAATGCTGGATAATTTGTTATCATACGATGATACCGCAGCCAGATTTTCGTTGGTCATCCTTCCTCAGGAGCTCTTTGGTTCTCCACGAGTGTCTCACACGATTGGTTCGGAACTCTCCGTAAATGAAGTCTAGCCATATATGAATGTTTGTGTAACAACAATTTCTTGGAGCGGAGACATTTGAGACCCCGGAGGTTCGGTAAGTACCGATAAGACAAGCACCCAAAAACGCGACACACACCCAACTGACACCTACTCAGCAGGTTTTGGTCAGAACCTTTACTGGTGAAGCTTGGAATTTGCCCACCTTGGTCAACTGTGCCAACTTTGATAGGAAAGTGCCCGGCATCCGCAACTTAAGGTTTGTGCAGGAGGATTCAAAAATGTACTGTGTTAGGGGAGGATAACCAGATGTCATGATTTTTGAACCGCGTCTCGACAGGACTTGGGAATGTATATGCCTCATGTCCGATCAGACACAGGCCACGATACGAAATGATCGACGGAATGCCTTGATTCTAGATCGACATGTGATATGGTACCTTCTCAACCTAGCTCAGAAGATGTAGGAAGCGTTCTTATCTCTAATGAAGGGCGATAAGAAGAGTATTAATTACACTGCGTAACCAAATGCATAGAGTATAGGTACCTGAAATAGCCTCTTACATTGCAGTAGCCTATGTATCCATTCCGCTACTTGTCCCATTGCTATACGCTAGGGCTTTCGACTTTCTACAAATAATAACTTAGTATACATCATCTTGTGATAACGATTCTGAAATAATAACAGTCTAGCGTCGCAAGGACAGACAAACTGGTGCTGTGACTAAAATTCGCCTCAAGTGCTTTTTCCATTGTCTGGACGGCTGATTCTGATCATCAGTTGATCCTCGCGCTAGAGGCCTTGCTAGCCATAGCGCAGGAATTATAAGATGGGGGGTCGGAAATCGATGTTGTCTCAAAGCTGGTAAGATGTCTGAGACAGTAGGTCGTTACGTTCTCGTCGTACACCCTGCGAACAAGCCCTCGTCGGAAGATCGCCGATGGGCATGGCAACCATCTATGATACGCTACGCATGCAAGGACTACACATCCGAATTATGCTGCAGAAACCCTGATGCTCTAGGTCGAGTGACTTAGTGGTCTTCTTGTGCAAGAGTGTAGTCATTCTCCAGATATCCGATTAACTACGATACGTAGCATTGCGTCGTTGGAGTGACATTCCTGCGGTCCCATGCTAGAAAAGTCATACTTCAAGTCGACGGGAATACTAGGGTCTGGCAGTTCTAAGACGAGGTCTTATGCAAGCTTTTGCTCGAGCATCGACCAGCGAACGTGGTTCAGCTCAGCTGCAAGAGTAATGACACGTTGCTATAGAAAGATTGAATGTGCTTGTCTTAAGTCGCTCTTGGGGGTTTCCCTTGCTGTACTACATTTTTCACACAATAGAGCCGTTGCCAGTATTCTACAGCCAGTCTGACAGTTTTGGGAATATTTTACCCGTACAAGGAAGGGAGCTGCATACAGTAGTAGAGCCAAGGGAAAACAAATGGCTGGAATATGCTCCATTGGAATAATAACAGTAGGGGCCATTAAAAGGTCCTATTCATTAGTAATAGTTGTAGTAGCAGTTGTTATTGTAAATTAAAATAAAACTTTTATCTTTAGTTCGTTTAGAATAGTAGAAAGAGTAACTAGTAACGTGCCTTAACGACCCAAATTTTATGCTAGGTATAGGTTAAGTAGCACTTAGTATAATTAGTATAGAGCAAGGAAATATCGTGAGCTGTATGAACTCTTGAGGGTCTTTCCTTTAATTCCGTTGCAAGATTGGTATATGGTGAAGTCTTAAGAGTCTTTTCTTTATTGACTTTGTAAACTTAGTATGTGATAAAATGTTTAAAATCCAAATAGGAGAGAAGTATATTAAACAGCAGTCCTATCCAGACTAACTTACAACTACAACCAGACAACAACATGCAGACAACAGTAATCACAAACAACAGAAAACAAATACCAATTAGAAGAAAAAGGATAAAAACTGCAATTTTTCTGACATTCCTGTTACGTAGACCTTTCGCTACCAGTCCCATCAATCCATCTCAGAAAAGACGAGTTTCTTATATTGACCGTGGCTAAACAGACTGAGCAGAGACCGATTGTCATTATAGGCATTAAATGCCGCTTTCCGGGAGGCTCTGTCTGCATGGTCGCTATCTGCTCTCAAAGAATTATCAACTTATGGATTAATTAAAGCATCAGCCTAACCTAACGGACATCGCATACACACTTGCCAGCCGCTGAAGCCGCCATCGTCACATTTGTGTTATCCCCGCCAGACAACTCAACGAACTGTGCGATCGCCTCAGCCACCTATCATCTGGACGGACTCCAAAAGAGGCCTTGGCCTTAGAGAAGAAGTATGATAGAACTCGGGTTGCCCTCACCTTTTCTGGTCAAGGTGACTAGTGGTTCGGTATGGGTTTGGCCCTGGCGCAACAGGAACCTGTTTTCCGTGAGTCGCTTACGGAGTTTGATGGAATCTTTCGGAAACAATCAGGAATCTCCATCGTCCATGAAATATCAAAGCACCAAGATGAATCCCGCCTCAAAAGCAGTAAAGTCGTTCAGCCTGCTATCGTAGCCATCCAGATTGCACTAGCAAGGACATTGATCTCATACGGTGTCGAGCCCGAGGCAATTATAGGCCACTCGATTGGAGAGGCTGCAGCCGCGCATCTCGCCGGTGCGCTACCCCTCGAGCAAGCTGTTACTGTTATTTAATATCGATCGAAGATACAGAACCGGGCTGCTAGCCTCAGTTCTATGCTGGCTGTCGGACTATCCTCAACGGAAGCAGATTACTAAGAGAGATGCGGTTGCTACTATAAGTGGCCCTAAGATAACATCGATAGCTAGAGACTCAGCAGATCTGCGACTCATTACAAAGGAGCTTAAATTGCAGGGGACTTTTGCTGGGTTTATCAACGTGGAAGTCTCATACCACAGCCATTTCATAGACCATCTAGAAACCGACCTTACAGACGCACTAGCGTCAATTCAAGGGTTAATACAAATATCTGCAGCGCAACTGGCCATATAATCACAACGCTTATCGGAGTTGCAGTCCAACGCCTGCTAGGGGCATACATCCCTGAACCAATTGAGTATAAAAATACTTTCCAGGAGGAACCACAATCAACTAGCAACAGAACAGAGGCAGATTTTGCTAGTATCTTGGTCCTCGGGTACAGATATTTGTAAGTTACTCAGCTTGTCCTAGAGGCATTTTCCCGAGAATCGGTCCCCCATGAACCTGTGACATGGATCGAACAGTTCGCCGATAGCACTGCAAAAGACTTCAGATTAGACCGCCGGACGCTCATCGTCATATCAGCGCTGACACCGTCACCAAACCACGACATAGTAGCACAGATGGGGTCTGTCGTTCCGACTCTCTTACATCTTTCCCACTTGATTCACCACCAAGGTGGAACCCCTACGGTGGTAGTACTACATGCGGGAGCGTGTATGACACCGTCAGACTCACAATACAACCCAGCCTCGATTACATTAGAGGCCGCGGTGCGTTTGATAATGAATGAGCTTCCCCAATAGGCCATCCGTGTCCTGCATCTTCCCTTGGGCCAGAACGACTGGGAGTTCCAGTCCGTTAAGGAGGAGCTCCTGTCTAATCGTCACGGCCGTTATAACACTCTTATCGCGATACGCTCTGGAGGACGGTTTGTTAGACGGATCATCCCTCTTACCGCTGAGGAAGCCGAGAAGCGAGCCATAGAGAAGCTCCTCGTGCCATGCGGAAGGTATATATATGAGCCAGACTCAAGTGGCATTATCATCAGGCAACAAACTTCGAAAGACCTACACGCAGAAGAAGGAGCTATTGAAGTCCATGCCGCTTCGCTGAACTTCAAAGATATTATCAATAGATTGACTGACCGAGACACTATTCTTATCCATGCAGCAGCTGGAGAGGCTAGGGGGCTGCCATACAGATTACTACGCTCTATGGGGCTCGCATCCTTACTACGGCTAGTAACCCTAGCCATCAGGCTTGAGTTCTTGGGCAGGGTATTAAAGCGGTTTTTGACTCACAGTCTGTATCATTCCATAGCGATATCAAGGCCTTCACTAACGGCCGTGGTGTCGATGCCGTGCTTAATTGTCTCATGGGCCTCCGGGGCTTTCACTTAACTATGGGGTTCTGGGAGATTTCGCCAGCATGACTCGTAAATCGGCGGAGACAGATAAGCTTATGGATATTTTGCGATCATATGCCTTATATGCCTTGAGTCTGTCGATGGTCCTTTCTGCATTTGTGCATTTGAACATTCCATCCTTCAAGGCGCAACGCAACGAATGGCTTTGAACATCGGTTGGCCGGTATTCTCAGAGAGCACACCCACATCTGTTCCGTGATGGGGCTTCCTTCGAGTTAGACGCAGAAGAAAGTAGAAATGGTGATCCGGCATCTTGCCGATCGTTTTCTTTGCCTCCAGGGCCGACACCTTCCAAGGCAATCGTTGGGACATTGCGCTCCAAGCTCGCCCAGATCCTTGGAGTCGAGGTGGACCAGATCTCCCTTACTGAGAAGATCGACCAGTATCCATTCGACTCCATCACCATTACCCAGATCCGAGGTGTGATACTTCAAAAGGTCCAAATCTCCTTTGCACTCATGAGGTTATTTCAGGGCCCTGGCCCGCAGGAGATCGCCAGCGAAATTTCGCCACAGATAGGCAATGAGACTAATAACCTGACAAACAGCGAGACGCAAGCGGGTCAGATCAAGACTAATGCATATATGATGGCCTCAGCGTGGTGTCGAAGTGGCTTGTCCGCGGTGTTCCTCCAGTGAAGCCCCGAGGCCGGCTTTTCCTATTCCACCCAGTGGGGACAGGAGCTTCATTCTTTGCCCCATTCCTGCTCGATCCACCAGAAGGCTTTGACACTATCGCTGTCCAGCTGCCAGGGCACGAGGGGAGGAACGATGAGTCTGTGCCTTCTCAGATGGCCGAGATTGTTACAGGTATAGTAAGCGAAATTGGCAAGATTGGAGCCCAGGACGTTTTCTGGGGACACTCATTCGGTGGCGTTGTCGCTTTCGAAACTCTCAGAGCCCTCAAAAGGCGAGGCAGTATCCTGCCTCGCCTGGTAGTTACTGGCACCATAGCGCCTCATCTTGTCCGTCTATGGCACAAGCGAGACGTTCTTCTCCGAGTTATGGCCGACGACTACAGCCCAGACTACATGCTCGCTGTTTCGCGATATGTTGACGACGCCAACCTCTTCCGGGCCCTACTACAGAAAATGAAGAAAGACATGCCATTTTTGATGGGATACCAGTATGTCGAAGAAGATGAGGCTCTTGATGTCCCAATCACGGCGTTTGCGGCACGGCAAGATGATGTCGTGTACCCAGATGGAAATTCACCCATGGACTTCCCATACAGGATATTTTAGGCTTTTTGAAGTTGACGGAGACCACTGGTTCTTGCATCGTAATCGCGACTTGCTTCACCAGACATTGGAAAGGATGGTAATATAATCTGCTTCTGCCTATGCGGATAGGAAATAGACCTATAAATATTAATCACTACTGTTTTTCGGATCCAGAATGAGATTTGATCGTCGGGTTTTACGTGTTTCGTCAGGATTCAGCTAATTAGAAACTGTTGAATACGTGCTGGGTTATCGCATGCAAGCAGGGGACACCTAAGATTGTGCTCGTAAGTAGAAGAGACGTTTAGTGAGCTCACTCCGAGTCTTTTTCCTTTTCCTTTCTCCGTAATCTAAGATAGCCTGTTGCGAGACCACCCATTGTTGAATTAAAGTCAGGTTAAATTCACATGGATGTACAGTTTACTCTGTCTACTGGTATTAATTACTACCAGTATTAGCAGCTAATATTAATATTTTTCTAGTAGTGCCTAACCTATACAAAGATTGTTAAATTTAACACACCCTATCGATATTATTTCGACTCAAAACAAAAAGTCACAAATGGCCTTGGCTTTTACGTACACAGTTTGCAGATGATATCAAAACCCCCGTTAAGCGGAGATTACACCACGTTACTTCCAGATTTGGGAGAGACGATGAAGTTATAGTGCCCTTGTTGAGTAATGGGACAAAATTAGGCTACTTTCTTAAAATAAGTGTGCCAAAAAAAGTACGAATACAAGAGAAGGTCTAGACCTATCCAAACCCCAACAGGTAAGCTATAGGATGCTGAACCATTCTTGCATACTGTTCTCATGGCCGTACCAGTCGATGATAACCGTCATCAGTACTCCAGGAGTTTGTCGCGAGGTCAGAATATCTTGGAGGTCTGACATCTTGATGAAACCGTTCTCTCGAAAATCGAGCGGTACAAGTGGTTTTTGTAATTCGCCATGGCCTTCACAAATTAGCTCCATAGAATTGGCCGAAGAGGAAACGAATACAAACCACAATAATAGAATAGCAAATGGTCTCCAGCCCGGGAACCTTTGACTAACCAGTGCATAGACAACAAAATCTGTTTCTTGGTGGGCTGACTCGTCGGTCGCTGCTGCGTGTCTGTGAGCAAGACTATGTCCTCCTCGCGATACCCATAATTCTGATTCAATAGACGTGCCACTCCGCCCACGTTCGAGTCCGGTAGCTGACCCCGAGTACCAAAATAGTTGACGCCTATCAGGACGGCTCTCTTTCTAGTAGAGAATTGCGCCCAGGATAATATGGAGAAATCAATTCCTGGCCATCCATTTGCGCGACGCCCAACAGAATCATGGGCTGGGGGAGAATCAAGGTCGTATTCATCGGGGGTCACAGTCAGGGAGCTGCGACGACTGTGTTCAAATTAGTTGATGAGTCAACCGAGATTGAAGATGTGCCCTTCCTGCCAACATGAACTAACCGTGCTTCTTCGTCTTTGTTCACTAGCGTATAGGCCATAAATCTTTGACCAGGCATGGATCGGCTCGTCGAAGGGTCTCGTTGATGTTCTGGTGAGTGGATTGTTATTTCTTATGTCTTGTATATTCTAGCGCAAGAGCTAGTAAGAAAAGGGTTGAGGGAATTGATAGGCTGCGCTTGTTGAGAACAATAGGATTAAATTAGAGACGATAGGAGAAAAAGTGCAAGTCGCTAATTACGAGATTTGTGTCGTTGGATGTGCCGAATTTAAATCAACTAAATAAGGCAATGGTTCTTTACAAATGCATAGGAGCCTTTATCTTCTCACATGTATGCCACTTACACCTGGACCCACGAGGCGTAACTCGGTCCATACATGCACATCTCATTTCTCCGTGTTAAATATACCGGGTTCCAAAAGCGGGACTATGGATACTCACATGTCATTCTCCTTCGGACTTGGCGTGCCGCTTTGAGACATCGAGGATGATTGAGATGGCTGACGGGTATGGGCAACAAGGTAGTTCCGCAATGCCAATTGTAAATTCCAGGCTGGAGTGAATCTACATACACCTGGGCTTCCACAAATTAGACTGCATTCTCACTATATTCTTCCACCTCACCTCTTAGTGGTAGCGAGAATGTCAGTTGAATTACCAGATTCCGTTGAAACCTCGATAGCATAAGCCCTGTTCGTTTCAGTAACCATAGCAGGCGAGTATCAACAAGGCAATGCAAAGCCTTGCTTTATCGCCCCATATGAGTATCAGATCAGGGGGAAGTGGTCGCAACCACGGTTAAGAATTTTCTGAGCCTTAAACCGCAGCCTGGTCATTTCCGCAGACCAGGGAATAGTAAGACATAGTTCGAGTTCATTTTACCAAGATCACACAATAGCACAAAAGGTCGACATGGGTAATGCAAATCATCACATGATATTTCTGGCGAGCACTGAGGCATTTCTAAGCGCCCAGAAAGGGGCAGAGCTTGGTCATTTTGGAAAACAGACGGGGTGTCTGATATGGCTCTTATGACCCCTGATTTCCCTATGGCAAGACGCTGTAGCAAATTTATTGCTGTGTCTCAGCTGGTACATATGGGTGGTTCCTCGCGCTCCCGCCTCAAAAACCATGCACCATGCCTAACGGTGTATTAGGTAGCGGTGCCAATGATGATCATTGTTCAGTGGTTCATCATTTACGACTGCGCTAATGCCGGTCGATGACAGGCGCCGCTGCAGGGATAAAATGGGCACCACGGGTACTGCCGTGGGGCCGTGCGAGCGACTTGAGGTGCCTGTAGAGGTTATATTGACGGTTGAACTGGCTCTTTCTACTGAACTCGTAAAAGAACCCGTTGGTAAGGATCCTTGCCGTCAGAATTCCTGGGTATTACCCTGGAGAAAACGCATGCTGTGCAACCCGGGTAAGCGCATTCGCAGATGGCTGGACGGTAGGCGTCTAAAAGAGCTCATTTAATCTTGCAGATGAGCTCATGATCGTCCTGCTGGATCTGACAAGGTTTTGCCTACTTGCCAGCTTGATCCCGGTGTTGTGGAGCATTTTGGTACCAGTGAAGGATGAGATGAGACCGCGTACAACTCGCAGTGGCCCGACGGAGTATCGTACATCAGCACCATCTGAATGGCTGGAAAGGATCTGTAGTGGAGACGTCATAAGGACGCGACATCGAGGCCACTCTCAGGCGAGGTACCATACATGTTGACAAAAGAGTTCTATGGGGTAAGCGGGCCCATCGCGATGTGCCGTGGCATGTTCGTGTCCAACGTACGATCATAGTTGAATTGTTTCTTTTCTCGCTTCATGGATTTGTTCAGCAACCCTCGGAGGACATCTATCTAGGTTCCGCCGTGACAACACCAAAGATGTGTTCCTCCGTCAACGGAGGAGTCAATCCAGCGGGATTTGAGCTGTTTAGCCTGGCTTAAAAGCCCATGGCTGGTTTCGATCGTCGAAATATGGGCAGAAAAGCGTCGTAGGCATAGGGTAGAAGACATGCTTGTTTAGTTAGGGGAACACGGCATGAGCCGCCTGTGCTTAATGGAACTGTCACCCATGTTAACTTTCATGTCACTTAAGCCCAAGAGCCATTATAGATGGATATGTCCTGCATACATGATGACAGGAACATGAGGATGGAAGGCGATTTATGGTGAGATAAATTGTATTCAGGTTTCTCAAGTAAAACAGCCGGGCGAGATGTAAAAAAGCCCAACATCGACTCTAAAAAAGGATTAAGATACAAGAAATCTTGTGAAGGGAAGCTGGATATACCAGGACCTTTGTGTGTTTGAGTGGAAATGCCTTTCACTCATGAGTATAAACTGCCTCAAGAATAAAGCAGGAAGACAGGAGAAGTTAATGTCAACCTCACTGGGGGAGCCAAGGTGAGGCAGTGGATTATCGCAGTTCCGTGGGTAATAAAGGTTACCTAGAGTTGATGTAGAAGAGGTGCTAGTTCGACTTGTCTAACTTTGTTTCCGTGGCTTACCGACTAGCCCAGCGGCCCGGACTACCTGTGGGCTTCCCGATAACGGACAATTGTACTTACGTGTAGACGCGGCTCCTCTGGCGGCATGGTGCGGGGA
>ONZP01000601.1:0-20356 GCA_900312805.1 Fusarium torulosum
GCTCAAGGCTCAAGGCTCAAGGCCTCAAGCCACGCGAGTACCTGGTCAGGGGTGGGTAGCTCCAGATTAGGCAAGGATCCAGGGTTCACCAACGGTTTTTCGCTGTCCTCGACTTTGTTGATAAACTTGTTATTAATCGGCATGACCGATTATGGTCATCGTTTCCACGGATGGATGGCTAGACGGTAGACTAGGCTTGGACTAATGGACGACGTTGCACTACAGACCAGCTTCGGTCATCTGGTCCGAAATGTTAATGTTAATGGCCAATGCTAACGAAACAGTCAAGCAAGTGCGGAAGGCACTTTAATTAGATCTGATGCAGCAGAGTCGCATTGGTGAAAGATCGGCTGTTCAGGGGCCGACGGATCTGGAATGCGTTAATAAACAGGTAAACATGAGGGGGAGGAATTTTGATGTCGGTCTGGGTGAACGAAATCCATGTTTATCGTCTGTTCTTTCTTGTCGAATCAGCAGATCATCATCATCACATCAAACACGGCCTGAAATAGACTACATCAAACAAACTGCCCAAAGCAACGGCGCCTGAGACTCTGACTCTGACTACTCTGCGACACTCCAGAAACGGACTCGGCAATGCCACGGGTTCCTGGCATAAGCTGACCAGCATCTTGACCCAATCAGATAGACCTTGATGCATCCACTATCTGTCAACTGCGACAGGGTTTCACCACCAAAAGTATTAGCCAGGTCAACGTCTACAACGCTCGGGGAATTCCAGTGACGGTGTCAGCCAACACGAAAAGCCAATCGCAAGCAATATCAGCATCAAGTAAACTTCACGAATCGCGAGCCTAAGAGTCCCGTGCTTTTGTCTCCTCCTAAATACCATCTGTGCAGTTATTGCTCAATCTCAGCCCCAGCATCTTAGGGTCCTGGCATAAGCATGACCCGACCGGCTTCTTCATATCCAGCCCCAATCATACGGTGTCATTCCACACAGGGGGGGAGACGATAGGGCCGCTAGCGTAAACCTCACTCGTTTCACGATCTCGTTTCACGCCTGGGGACACCGACAGACGGTCAAGGAAATAACAAATTAACTTACACGCGATAGAGCCGAGGATACCGGCACGCGACAATCCCCACGATTTGCCTTTGATACGATTGGTATATGACGGATGATCAGCATCTGGAAACGTCACGAAGCAACGGTGTCGACGCTCGGATGTGAAGACTGGATAGCACAGTCATACACTTTTCTTTGTTGTGCTTCAGCTGTGAATCGCGACCTGAAGATGAATAAACGCATTGTCTTAACAATGTGCAGCATGGCAGCAGCAAGCCCGTGGTGACTCGGCTTCACCGTACTACACATGTCTTTGCTCAAGCCTCAGGTGTTGTTTGCATTACTCACAGAACAACTTGTGAATCTTGGTGCCCAGCAATTCATGGCTCGTTATTACCATACTGATCGTGCTATCCTCGGATCTACAGGCTTGACAGCTCAGATCGGCCAAGTGGCAGCAGAGACCACATCGTCATCATGGAAGAAGCAATATTTCGGCCAACGCAGCCTTGGTTCAGTCAACGGCTGGCATTCTAGCGTGTTTCCAATCCTTCTCATGCACATCATTACAAGCAATGACCATGTTACCCTGGTTTCCCCAGACCCAGCCTCGTCATTTTCTTTCCGACCAAGGCTGACTCAAGTCAGTCCCACGGAAGAGTCTAACAACGGCGACACCAGTTAGCCCATTAGGTCTGATAATGCTATTCATAGAAGGTTCTCTCGTAAAGCTCGTTCTGTCACGGAAGACTCAAGTGCCGTAAATTGCAAATTGCTAGAGTCGGGGCCACTTGATGGTCAGTGCCGTTTGCATAATCTCCATGCTCGGCATCGCCGAGTGCTTCTAGAAGAACTGCCATGTTACCTAACGGCTAGGCTTTCTACATTGCTTCAACTGTCGAGGACCCTTAATATTGTTTAGCTCGTTATATTCATTATACTTGATAATTGCATTGTTACAGTTCCATAGACCCAGACCCTTACGAATATCATTCTCGACATTGTGTAAAGTCTATGCTATGCATCTAACATTCTTTCCAATAACGAACATGGACACGAACACAAACAACTTACAACTTACAACAGCGAACGCAAGAACCCCGGATCGTTGTCAGACACAGGGGCTCTGTAATACCATACTTTGACAAACGCATCTCGTCTCTATCCCGTGAAGTATCGTCCTATAAAATTCATATATCTCGGCTCTCATGGATGATGGTTTCGTGGTTCTGTGTGCATCTGAGCCGGACGTGCCTCTCCTTCGTTCTTCTCTATCCTTTGATAACGAGTGCTTCAGCTGTATCAGGCCCGCCTCGAGACTCAATGGCATCGTCAACCCTACGAAAGGTGCAGATCATCCATCTGTAACTCCGAAATCTCCATCGAACTATGCCTGTTACTCCAGCGCCACTCAAGGCTTCGTATGGCTTCGCAACTCTCGTGTTGCTCTATGTGGTGGGACTGCGTGGCTCCCAAGTGCCGCTTAGGAGATCATCAAGGAGGATGCCTTCTCCCATCATCGACCATCATTACACAACGTTAACAAGGTCGAGAGCAATATCGATTCACATCAGCTCAACATACACAAGGTTTCATGCCGGGTGCACTAGAATACACCATAACTCTCGGTATTTGACTTCTTAGACATTAAGAATGAGTTACACAATGGCCATGAGGTAACCTGCCCTCTCCAGCGGATGGTACACGAGGTCTTTGTTGATTTGCCGAGACGGGATTCGACATGTGTCACCGTCTTTGAGCAAGCTAAAGGTCAGCTGATGGTATTCAGCAGTTGTGCCGAGGATCATTCTTGAGACTTAGTTAGCAATGGGAACTGAGACTCACTCGTAAGGGAAGCCCAAGCCTCTACCTATTGACCCGGATTACAGACATACTGGCAGAAGACTTGAGTCCTTGCGATCATCACACCTCTCTGAAAGTTTATCGGTATTCAACTTTGAGTCCCGTGGGTACCTGGTTACTCTAAACTTACACAACATGCTCAAATCGATAAGACGGCACATGAGAACTTGGAGCTTCATGATAATGCTAAGGTGGAATGTTTATTGTGTCCCTCTTATATTATATGACATCGTACTAACTGTCCAGCTTCTTACTCTCTTCTCAACCTGGAGCGAGCAGGTTAAATCTACCTACGAAGCACTCATGACCAAAACATATCCGAGGCGGATACCGAGTGAAACGTAACAAGCTTTCAGACGCTATCACAGAAAAGGTTTAACACGTCTCGATGACAACTTGCTTGAACCTGATGCAACATGTAACCATTCACACTTCAGGTTTGAGATATGGCTAGTGGAACTTCTCCCGTCCAAGTATATCGACGTTGCAAGAGCGGTGCCTCTTTTAGGTGAATGAATGCTTATGAGAGCACAGCTTCGACAGAATCAACACTTACGCGGAGTAAAGGTTGAAGTACAACAAGGTGAGAAAATGCGCTTAGTTTTGAAACATCATGATGTATTATCTCGAGTACTGAAATTTTTGCTCGGTATAGCCGTCAACTCCCGTGGAATTCCCTCATATAAAATCGTCTTTCCCCCAGCTTTGCAGACCTTGGCTCCTTGAATTATTCGTTTCGCAGTAAAAACGGCCTGGAACCGAGACATGTGCCGCCGAGAGTCGATACGCTTACAGAGGGTAACTGAACAACAGAGGAAACCCATCCAATAATACAACCACCCATTACTAACAGCCCAGGTTGTGTCAGAAAAGGGGAAACTATGGTGCAGAGAAGTTTGCAGGTGCGAGAAGAACATAAAACGGATAAAACAGTGAAAAGAATAATGAAAAGGAGGTATCGCATCAGCCAGTGTATTTTCTTCCCCAAATCCACCACGAGTGAGCAGCCCGCATTCGAGTGCTGACATCCGGCTGGGGGAAGTCGTTGGTAGGGGTATGTGTTAGAGGTAAGGCGCGGTTCGTCACGTCGTCCTGCATTCGATGATAGTCGCAGACAAGGTAGATATCCTTGGCTTTCGGATTCGATGGGCAATATAGTCGTTCGAGCGCAGATGGTATAGATGCCGTGGCACGTACTGGCATTCATATATCCAGACAAAAAGATTCGTAGTTGTAAACAACAATTAGTATGCCCAGATTTTAAGCTAGACTAGATGTTAGTATCATTTTCCTTGTGTGCTAAAACTTGTCTTTTACGAATACTTACCAAAGAATCCCACGATCCTGTGCACAAGCTTGTGCCGTCGTTGCTGACGCCCAGGCAGCTGACACGGTTCTCGTGGCCAACCAGAGAGCCAACCTTCTCGCCTCGGGTGATGTCCCAGACCTGGTTATCCTGTTAGTATTGTGCGCGTTCCTCTAGGGGGTATTGCTTGTGACTCCACAAGTATAACGTAACTTACCTTGCATTCAAAGTCATCGTAACCGGCGAACAGAAGACGTCCTGATACGGAGGTAGCCACCGAGGTGATACCACAGAGAATGGACTCGGACTACCAATTGAGTTAGCTTGAAATTGAGAGCCAATTTGCCAAGATCCACACTTACCCCGTAAAGGTTGAGTTCGCGATCCGCGCGAATATCGAAGAGACGACAAGTAGCATCATCAGATCCGGTAACGAAGGAGTGGCCGTCGGGGAAGAATTGGATAGCGTTGATATCAGACTCGTGACCAGCAAAGGTTTGGACGGCCTTCCCGGCGCGAATATCCCAGAGTTTGGCGAACGCATCACAAGCACCAGAGATGAAAGTGTTTTGGTTGGTAGGGTTGAGGCTGATGCTCATGACGTCGCCGAGATGGTCGGCAAACTCAGTAACCTTCTGTCCTGTCTCGATATCCCACTTCATACAGGTCATATCACCAGACGACGTTAAGATGCTGCGGTCGTTGATAAATCGACAGCAAGAAAGATAACCGGCGTGGCCAGAGAGCTCACGAGCAACACGGGTAGGACCATCGCGTTGCTGGTTCAAGTTGTAGATGGAGCAGATGTTGTCGAGACCACCGCAAGCAACAAAGTTGCCACTAGGGGCGTAGGCGCAGGTCATAACCCAGGATGATCGCAGGGGAATGGCGTGGACTTTGTTGGTGGTATAGGCGTCCCAAATAATGAGCTTGCCATCCTGAGAAGCAGAAACCAGATGCCTCCTGTCGGTTGACCAGTGCATGGCATAAATCTTAGCCAAGTGACCCTTGAGTGTGCGCTTGGCCTTCATAAGCTGGTTCTTGGGAATGGGCTCATGAGCCTGTTGCGCGACTGCGCGAACTAAAGAATTGAAGAGACCAGGTCAGCATTGATTTCTGCAGTGCAAGCATCTTGCCAAGTAGATGCAAGCCAATGAAGCAAGGGGATTGTTGGATAACAATGGTTGTCTTGCTTGCCAGGAGTATTTGGGGGTTAAACAGGCAGTCGGGAGGCACGTACGAGTTGTGTCGGCGAGATCATCCTTCTTTCTCTTAATTCGGTCCTTCAGAGTTTCGGCTTCGCGACGAGCCTGCTGGATTCGCGACTGCATAGCCTCAGGAGAGACATCGTTGTTGCCTTGAGAGTTCATCGTGATCGACCAGTAGACAGTGTCGGGTGGTTGACGCGCGACGAGTGATTCGACAAGTTCCGATACCAGGAGGCGGTGTCGAAAGCAGAACCGATAAGAGTTAAGAGAATACTCAGGTTCAAGTCGAGCTCAAGTCGAGCAGAGCAGAAAAGAGCGACGTTCGAGGAGAGAAATTGACGATGGGCGAAATCAGGAGCTCGGCCGGCTGAAGATGGTGGATGAATGGAAATGGGCAAACTGCAGTGCAAGTGGAGAGAGAAAGGCCGGAGAGAGAGAGCTGGAGGAGAGAGGAGCGAGGAGGATTGTGAGTGGTAGGGGCCTTTAGGGGGAGGGAATGTGAGCTACAGACCACAGACTACATTACAGGGGGGCGTGTGCTTTGAGTGGGTAATCCCAGAGTGGACGAGTGGGCGCGGGCTCGACTTGGCCAGTGGTAGCGGCAGCGGCAGCGGCAGCGGCAACAACAGAGCAATGTCCGCAGGCAAGTCAATGAGGTGAGGTGAGGTTGGGTACTGTAAGGTACTGTAAGGTACTGATTAGATAGATCGGCTACATAAAGTACCTACTGTTATATCTACTGCACTGTACCTGTGGGAGAATGCTCACCTCTCACTCACAGTACCACTGGAGCACATCATTGAGAGGACGGGGCCCGGGCCTGAGACATGATCATCACAGGCTCTGGCTGATAGATGTTTGGATATAAAGTGGCATTCGATATCCGTTGGCTTTTCCTCTCTGAACTATAAAGCCTTTACTATCAAGAATCGTTAGACAATAGAGAAGATTAACTTCATTTTTACACATTCAACTAGGCAGTACTTAATTTTCTGCAGATCCAACCAACAAACTCATGTACCCCTGAGTTGCCGTGCTGAACAGCCCCGCCATCAATTTACAGTGGACGCGGTTAATGCACGAACCCCGAACCTGCAGCTAAGGTAGAGTAAGGTACCCTGCGGCCGTCGCCGTCACGCCCCGACCCATTTCGTCCACTTCATCCGACCTCCTCTCTCCAGCTTCAGCTCCCGCTCTAGCTCAGGTTATTAATTATCAATCCATCCAAACACCATCAACTTTCGTGTACCGCACCATATCCTTCATTATCGATATCATCACATTTGTAAGATATTCTACTTTAACTACCATTCGATTTTCAATTCTCTCACTCCTAGAGTCTCTCATTCGACCTGTCACTACAATGCTTCATGATTCAGATCCTGGCTACTCAACATCGACGACGATTGGCCCTTCTCGGCGCGATTACCAGTACAAGCATCGGCAGCAATTCGAGATAACCCAGCCCCTGACTGACATCGTCCTGGCCATCGCCAACTAAGCCCACCCAAGCTTCCATCAGAAGCTCCTTCCATCCACTGAGAGGCCGAACCAGGTCGTCCTGGCAGCGAACAAGGCTAGAGCCTCGCCCCAGAGCGGAGGGTCTTAACCCAAGCTGGGTAGGTGGAAGACTGGAAGACTCGACGGCGCACCACCCCCAAGCCAGATTGCATGCAACCCAGATTGCGCCCACTGCATGCGTCCGCTTGCTTAAACTGCATCCACCAGAGCCACTGTGATCTCCCGCCAAATTTGTCTGTACTCCAGTACTTACCCCAAAGACCATGTTCTAACAAACGATTACCCAAGGTCTTTTAACACGCAGATTGACTCATAAGAATCTTCACGACCATTGCAGAATCAGCACAAAATATCATGGTGTCCAATGTTACTCTACGTGACGAGAACATTACTTGACTTCCGCGGCTGTACCTTTCAGGGGAAGTAGCTCGTCTCTACCCGTACTTTCATGGATGATTAGCAAATCACATCGCATTTCACCCACGATGCTCACTAGCCGCTGGTAGCTCGGGCCAAGACAAGTCCAGGCAGCGCTACCTGTTGCCATGCAGATGATCTTTCGCTTCGCTACAGAAGCAGAACCAGAAGCTAGTCCAAGGATACTGGCTCTGTCCTGACCATTTCCAAACCCGTCGTGAGCTGTTTTCAGACCCACGAACTTTAGGCCTTGTCATCTCCACCTGGATAATTTAAATTCTCCCCCAGAAAGGAGTCTATGTTCCAGTCTTATTGGGGCAAACCTTCACAACGCAAAACAAAAAAAAAACTCCCGAAGCAACAAAGGACTTTCTAGCTTTCCTTCTTGCCCACACTAGAGCAGTCTGGAATGGAGCAAACAAATCTCCATAAGCAGTCCGACTGTTCCTGGATGTCTCGGGTGGCAAGTGTTCTTCCCCAGAGACGCTTCTGGTTCTTCGAATTGACTTCCTCCCAAGGTTATCTGGTATGCTCGACCCGGCATTCTGGGATCTGTTGACTCCTCAATCATTAACGGATTCCAGTGACGATCTTGTGTTTGAGACAAACCTGGACCCCAAAGCATTAATTACTCAACTAGGCAACATGGGTCTCTTTCTTGCAACAAGACGCCTGAGGACTGTTTGATGAATTCGGGCGTACAACATTATTTTTGTATGTTTTTCGACCAATCCTGGTTGTCCATTGTCTTTGACTTCATTCACGCTGTAGAAATTCGAGATGCGCTCGTCTCGGAGACTTGTTTTTACATGGGTTGAAGCCAAGTAAAACTGCAAACAGGTTGAGGGGAACGATGAATTCGCGTAATCCTGTGGATCAAGGCTCTGGGCTACAATGAACCCTAGCTTTTTGCATAGGCGGCCCTTTGGACCATTCGCTGTTGCGATGCATGTCAGGTTGTGAGTTTGGACCCTGTCTCCTGTCTGCAACAGAAACCACTGATGTCCTGTTGCTGGTTGCCGATCATTCTTCCACAGAAAATGCTCAACCACTTGGTCGCCATCCGGGCTTTTATGTCGGGCTTTGTCCTGACAGAGGTTGTCCATTAATGGCCGTTCCTCTTTCTTGCGCCACCAATCTTCACGCCTACATCCACCAAGTGCTTGGCGACTGCCATTCTACAGCTCAAGCCAGAATTAAATGCAAACCAGCTAGCGTCTGTCAGAGAGTGCCGTCAAACGTTGAGTGTGCAGTCGTTCCAGAACAGAAACTACTTAGTCAAGTGGTATCACAGCCGGTCGGTACCTGCAGCAAAATACAACCTTCGGAAATGCGTTATTGTTTCCGTACAATATCAAATATCCTAGACTATAGACGACCCAGGTTCCTCGCTGACGCGGGTAGCTAAGTCCATATTGTTCTTGTATACAGATACACATTCGATAGTACCGCGATATATAGCGCGACTTGGTACCTGAAATGTTCATGTTTGCAGAGAGCACTTACAATCACAAGATTTTGCGTCGAGGATCGACGTTCTTGTCACCGATAATGCTTTTTGGGCTATCTCGCACCTCGTTAAGTTTACAGGCAGTATTTGATATTTGACATGGTGCATTGTGGCTTCAAGATTTACTTGGCTTTGAGCTACTTTACCTGGATCGGATGCCGTTTGATGTCTTTTGGCTGTTAACCTAGTGCAGAAAAGCCAAGACTTTCGATGCAATTTACCACCGAGGAGATACCCACCCATGTTTATTGCCGCGCTTGTCAAGCCCCTGCATCTCAAACTGAGGTCAATCCCCAGTCCCTGACCTATTCCTAGTCCGGACAAGGATAATAATACAAGACGATGCTCAGGGGTTATTGGTAATAACGTCTCTCTCTAGCCTCTTTGGCTATTATCTTGGATTTCTAGATCGATCATTGGGAGTATTAGACTCGATTTGCAACATGCATACGGATAGTACTAACTGTTCTTCCAGGTAATAGGCTTATGCGTGCTCTGTTTGCCGAAGTTGTTATAACTCTCTGTCTATCGCCATGGCAATTTCGGCTCCGTATCCATTTCGAACCCATCAGCTGTCAGGCCGGGATTTGCACTGTCACAGTGACAGGTGTCGTCAATATGTGAGCTTGCTATATACCAAATCTCTTGAACCATTCACGCATTTTCACCCGCACTACATTCAGCCACTGTCGTAGCCCTCGCCCGAGTTATTCGTTGCAACTCCTGATATACGCGTTCATGAGTCGAGCAGTAGTTTGTAGCTAGAACCACACGACGACTACCCGGCTTGGCACCCCTTACTACCGCTACTCATCGGCTGGACGTCCCATGCCGAAGCTATCCCAATAATTAGCTTCAACAACTGGTCCCCTATCCTCCCCGGTGTGCGACTCATGGCACACCTTTGTTTATTGCTCAGCTATCCTCACCCCAGCATTTATTGTCATTGGGGTCCATTTTTACGTAGCAGCAACCGCTACTCTGCAGAAACTTCATATATATCACCCTCTGCTATCTAATGGCAGCTAATTCCTGTATATATATCAATGTACTCCGTAGTCATTCTGATATTCTACCTATGATATGTTCTCTAAATACTGTCTCATGGTAGTTCTCTCCTGCTGAATCGATGAATGGGCACATGACTCAAAAACCATGAACCCTGTAGTACTCCGTAGTGACGAAGTGAATGTGTGCTTTGACACAAATCTAACATTCAACAGGATTTGACACGGCACCATTGATCGCTTTGTTGAAAAATGGTGACAGGGAGCGAGTCAAGGATGAACGTTAATGCTAGTGAACCAATACTGATCATTGCAAGCATGTTTGCTCATTGAAGGGTACGTTGAAATACAAAAAGGGATAGTTTCCTAGTGGCTGTTGAGACCTATATCTCAACAGGGTATGTCTACATCCAAGCGTGCTTACCCTATACCGCCATATATATCAGCCATTACCAATCTTTACCCGATTACAATGCTCATTGGGATTACATGTGCAGCTGATCGTCTTAATTAATATGTCGAACTCAATCTGCGGTGGCTTTAGTCCTTTCGATAACCCAGATACGGTCCTGTGCTAACGTGTTCCAATAGTGCTTTATGAGTAACCATATACTCACTGAGTAATAACAACTACACTACACGCAACTGATGGTGACGTTATTGCGATTTCAATGTCATTGAGACAATTCAAACAATATGAAGATCAAACCTTTTATTAGCGTTTCCATGTATGGAAAGGATGCCAAAATATATTGGTCAACCCTTTGAAGAAGGATGCTGACCATTCCTCGTAGTGACACTGATAAATAAGGTCTAAACTAAAGAAACACACGAGAATGGAGTAGAAAGACTTCAAAGTAAACAATAATAAGAATGGGTATATTATGATATATCTGGGTGCTGTTTCTAGAAGCCTTCAAATGCAACACGGCGGACCATCCATGGCACTCACCTGAAACTCGCAAAAACATTGAGTCCAACATTCCCACCCACTATAATACCTAGCCCCAGCTGTTAAAGTGGACGTATTCATGAACGACCTACAGGGTTGGTCATATATACAACATCACTACTGGGCGATATTGATCAACAATCTTACGATGCGAAAGTTTGCGACGACATAATAGATTTGGTGATAGGGTTGAGTTTGGGGAGGCTGGAATTAACATCATTTGGCTGGGCCATGCGCACTCAAGCCAACGTGGGAGCTGATGAAGGATTATATTTTGACCATTTATGCCACCGTACCTGTAGACACCCATAAGAAAGCCTTATACCTCCGTATATCCCGCAGCTGATGTTTTGTCTAGTTCCTACCAAAGATATACCCAGTTCCGACTTGACAATGACTTTTTCTTTTTAATGACTCTCCGCCCATTTCTTGAACCAATCTAGTGCTTCAGGGTTGGCAACACTGGCGTTCGTCTTGACATTCATACCGGAAAGGATTTGTTTCACGGCAACTTCAATCCTACATCGCATATTAGCAACAGGCGTTCGACTGGGTTCTAGCAGTGAAGACTTACTTCTTTCCGTTGCCAGTCTTGGGAATTCCTCCCCCACACTCTTCTACCACACCCGGCACATGTCGAGGGCTAAGTTCAGACTTGATCTTGGACTTGATCCGTAGTCGAAGATCGTCGTTGAACTCATGCCCCGGCACCATTACCAAAAATAGACACACAGTCTCGTCTGAATCTGTTTCTCGTCGACGTCCGATACAAACAGCATCCTCAACCTCAGAAGCAAAGAAGCGCGTGAGAATGTTGTAAATCTCGGCAGATCCAAATCGTACACCTGAGGGCTTTAGTACACCATCTGATCGGCCAAGCATGACAAGACTGCCGGTTGCTGGGTCTGGGATCTTGACAAAGTCTCCATGATGCCAAACAGGACCCTTGACTCCGCAGATATCTTCGAAACGCTCAAAGTAGGCCGACTGGTACTTGGCCTCGCCGTTTGGTCCGAAAAAAGTGAGAGGCTGGCAGAGGAAAGGTTTAACACAAACAAGATCGCCAGGCTCATCAGCTTTGATGGGCTCCCCTGTGATGGAGTCGACAGCGCGGATGGCCATACCCAGACCTGCGCACTGAATCTCGCCAACACGGACGGGGAGAAGTGGGCAAGGTGCACCGAAAAGGGAGATAATATCAGTCCCGCCTGTAATTGATCCGAGGTTAATATGCTTTGGGAAGGCTTCATATATAAACTTGAAGGTAGATGGAGGGAGAGGCGAGGCTGTCGAGTAAATAGCCTGGAGTCGGGAAAGATCAATTGACTTGTCACGGATAGGGTATACGTTGTTGGCCTCTAGCGCAGTGAGATAGGCAGCTGAGGTGCCAAAGTGAGTGACCTCGAGGTCAGAGAGGAGGCGTGGAAGCGAAAGGTGAGCATGAGGGCGGAAAGGAGAGCCAGAGTAAACGATAACAGTAGAGCCCACAGCGAGAGCCGCGATGCTCCAGTGCCACATCATCCACGAGGTCGTCGTGTAGTAGAGCATTCGGGACTTTGAGTCGAGCGAGCAGTGGAGAAGATGCTCTTTCTTGTGCTGGAGAAGCGTACCCAGCGCTGTGTGAACAATAGCCTTAGGAAGACCAGTCGTTCCACTCGAGTATAAAACGTATAAGGGATGAGCTGGAGGAAGTTGCTCGAACTTCAAGGGCTCCTCGGAGGCAGACTCAAGCATCTTGACATAATCAATGGCTGATACACCATGCTTCTCAAGCTCTTCGAGGCCAAGTCCCCCAGAGCTGATGTTGTTAATAACAACAACCCTTTCAAGCCCCTTATCTTTCAATGCCGCCACGATCTCTGTTGTTTTCGATACACTTGACCACTCCTTGCCATTGTAGACAGTACCGTTATCAGCGAACAACACCTTGGGCTCAATTTGGTTAAGACGATCCAACACAGCCGAGACACCGTTGTCAGGGCTTATACCAGTCCAGATAGCACCTATCGAGGCGGCAGCGAGCGCGGCTACAATCGCCTCGACATGATTTGACACAAAACCTGCAACAACATCATCCTGCTTTAGTCCAGCCGCGCGCAGGGCATTGGAGCAGCGACGAACTGCTTCACGGAGCTCCGCCCACGAGGTAGTCACTGTGGAGTTTGGTAACTCAGTGACAGTGACAACAGCTGGGGCTGTAGGCTCGGGATGTGGAGAGGTTGCAGGAAAGAGGAGATTCTCGGCGAAGTTCAGACGTGAGCCGGAGAAGAAATCTGGCCGAGGATACATAGGAGCATCTTGGGGGAGAACCTGTGGATGGTGTCAGTAGATGCTGCAACATATTGGGCTGGTTGTGCGTGATTTTGAGTATGCTGAGTATCTTACTTGAGATATCTTTCTCATCACTTCGCTTCCATACCTGATCAAAGGTTTTTGACGCTTTAACGCCAGCAAAATGCCAAACTTCCTCCCAAAATGAACCAACTTCGTCAATGGACCACTTATAAAGTGCTGGGTAGCCATCAAGACTCAGGTTGTGCTTCTGGTTGACATGCTCGAGAAACTTCCACATGTGAGTGGACTTGGGATCTGGATGCCGCCAAAGTACATTGTCATCAGAGATAGGTGCCGCAGCAGACGGTGCAAGCTTGTCGATAGACATGACGGGCATTGGAACAGAGAATAGGGGAGACTGAGTAGTCAATTGGTCCCTCGGCGGGATGTCTGTTTGAGAACAATTGAGTGAGTATCAACGAGACAATGGGTTTGTAGTCAGGATGATATAGTAGCAAGATATAGCCTAGACAAGAGGAACAAATGAGGACTCAATATGAAGCAAAGAAGAGGTAGTCACCGTTATTTGTTGAGAGGCAGAAGTTTGTACTCTTATCCCAACGCAATGGAACGGACATGAAATTCCGTCTTTAGAGATAACTCGGAACCGGAATGTTTCTCAAATGGCCAACCGTTGAAAGCCGTCCCCTCCCGTTCTCGGCTCCCCGCCATTGAATCTGCACCCCGAAGTGGCTGTGGTGGGGGAGGCTGAATACGTGTGGCTTGGATCTCAAATCGGAGAGGAGAATTGCTTATTTCTGTTCAAAGATTACGATCATGACAAGGCTTGATAACTTCCACGATAATGATAATGCTCAAGATGGCTGTAAGGTCATGGAGTGACCATGAATAACTAGACTGCTATACGGACACTTTGATTTCCTGAGACTCGTCTCGTATACTCAACAGCATCGATTGCCAGACTTCTCATTTTAAAGAAGAAAGCAAGTGCCGACCGAATATCACAACGTGATTCTCTCAGCTTAGACGAGAGCTGAATCAAGATCACGTTGTCAAACACCTTTGGCGAGATTGCCTTAGTTGCTTTTGTTGGTTGCCTCGGGAGAGGAGCACAAGCTTATCAAACGTAAAGTACCGTAGCTAAGCTCGGCGTGGGACATCGTCCCGAACCGCCCTCAAACCCGAGATGAGAGCTACCTTATCACTTGAGCCTTGGCCCTGGGGCCCCATGCCCCGTGTTATTCGTACAGCGCTTGGTATCGTCAAGGAATTTGTGCCAACGTTTTTTGGAAATGGAAACCTAAGGACTGGCATTAGACTTGCAACTCCTCTCCTATACGAATTCAGGGGGAATGGCATGATGATGAGGGTCGGGAGTCAAGATGGCATTCTGAAGCCCCTCAAATGTATATCGCGAAAAGACTATGCAGGGTCCCATGGGGCATGATCGCGTGCATTAGCTACTTTGTTAGAGCTCAGACAAAGCTTGCGGTGAACGAGGATATTAGCTTAGTACAGGAAGATCTTGTTCATCTTTGATGCTATGCTGGCTCCCATGTCCGTCCAACATCTTCATCTGGATATCTAAGCGTGTGTGTCGGTGTGTAAGCGCCAGTCCAATACATGCAGTGAGAAAGCTGTCTGCAGCCAAGTACAGCATTGTTAGCTGCAAGTGTGCACTGTCGACCGTGCAGTGCAGTAGTAGCTCGCTCTAAACAGTCTAAATACCTCGAGTAGTACGTCTTAAAACAAAGGGACTAAAAATGAATGATGCGACTATCGAGGCTGTCGGATCAAATCTTAAAAACAATCGAAAGAGGTTGACTCCGTAGAAGGACACTGCAGGATACTGTAGTAGCAGAGAATAATGCCATCATCGTTGCCGGCTGCGGCGGAGGTTTTGAGCCTTGAGTGCGGCATGCGGCATGTAGCATACCCCTGGATGATGACATTTCCCTTCTTTGGAGGATTCCATGACCAATGCTGTGCAAGACAACGAGATCTGAGGGTGCTGAATCGCGGCCCCTTGACAGGTTTGCCATTCGCTACAGAATGTAAACCAGAGAAATTTGGTGCGAACCGAGCTGCTAACAGAAAGGACAAAAAAGGTGGCGCCTCCCTCTAGAATCTCCCGAGTGTTCCTATTCGCAGGCCGGAGAGCTCGGAGGACCAGGGGTCTATCTTGAAAACACAGCCATTGGATGCACTTTACAGGGACTTGATTAAGGAGAGGGAGCCAAAAGACGATGGATGTTCTGATGATTTTCTCTTGGTGATGATACATGCCGCTGTTGCTCGGATGCGCTGGAGAGGCAGGGTCAGCAACAAACCGGTAAATAGGGCATGATTTTCGAAGATACATGTCTCACTTGGAAGTTGGGGCTACTCTCGAGCCTCCCTGAGCATTGAAGAAAAAAAAGAAAAAGATAGAGCCAAAGGGGCCTAACGCAGCGAGTCCCTTGTCAACCTAGAGCTCGTGAACGAGAACGACAGGGAAGCGAGGCTGGACTGGCCTCGCCTCGCGTGGAAAAGGGAAGAGGCGACGAAAATCAATGTAGTTCCCCGCTGGCTGGCCCCTTGTATTGATTGAGGATCCTTGTGTCCGGTCCTCTCCGGTTGTGATGTTTCCATAAGTTGTTACTGTTGCTGTTGCTGTTGCTGTGGGTGTGTTTCTCGTACATCGTACATCGCATACAGTGACACAGTCAGCAGCTCAGGTACATGCAAATGATGCAACTTTAAACTTCTGGTCGGCCTTGATTACACTCCGATAAGTACGGATGATAGAAGTATCTGGTATCCCCGTCACTTCAGGGCGTCGCAAGCAAAGTCAGGTACCCGGTACTGCCGTCGAGGTATCCCCGCTGTTTCCCGTGGAGCGGAAAACCTGGACCTTTTTATTGTTTTTTAATGCACCCAACATCCCACATCGTCCCGCTGACTCCGCTGCTGTATGCTGCGTTGCGGTGCCTTTGCAGTGTCAAATAATAACCAGTTACTCCTTGCCTCTGTCACCTCTCTCTTTCTTCTCATCATCACTCTTGCTGCGTGCCAGGTCGTCGTTGTTCTTCGTCGTTCCTCTTGCAGATAGGCCTAGGCCGAGTGATCGAGAAAAGAGAGCCCACACCAATTGATAACACCATCCATCCAACCTTACTTCAGCATTTCAGTAATTGATCGCGTCGAAAACTGAATGCTCGAGCATTAATTACATCTTGTTCAACTTGATCAGTGCTTTTCTCGACGATCTTGCTTGGCCATCAGACTAAGTCATCGACAACATTAATTACTCAACTCGACGATACGCCCTTGCGTTACGGCCTGATCGATTGGAGCTTGGATCGATCTTCCTTGGAACGGTTACCGCTTGTCTCGCCGCCTGGAATCTCGAAACAGGAGCCATAATAGAAGTTGTTTTTGCCTCCGAGTAGTGACTAGGTAAGAAGATATTCCATTCTTTCTCAAAACAGATGGACATCACCGACCCTGCAATATCAATTCCATCCTTTTCCTGTTATTCTTTCATCCGATCCTCTGGTGTTTTAGAGATTCTGGCGGGACCGCGGCTGGCTCCGCTCACTGGCTCCAGGCCCCACAAGCAATTTGCAGTCGGCGGATCTTTACTTTCCCAGTTTGATTCGACGCCACCTCCTGCGCTCCCCTGTGCCTCCTGGAACACGCACCACTACCTACACCTTAGAAGCAGCACCGCACCTCCAACTCGAGTTTAAACTCGTTTGTTACCTCTCTATCAAAATCCAAAATCTCCATTCATCAACGTCTGTTGTACCGTGTATCAGCTCCAGCTCAACATCTCTGCCGCAATTGCTTGTGTTGCAGCTTGTTCTGGCTCGCGGTGCACGTTTGATATTCTTTTTACCCCTTGCTTCGTATCTCCTCGCTTGCATTGGAAGCATTTGAGTACCTCGCCTCCACAAAGCTTCGTCGGAATATGCGTTGCACCAAAACTTGTCGAATCGATTATTAGACTTTTCGCGCCCGCTGACACTCGCTCCTCGCTAGCAGACTCGATAAGTTTCCTGCATACCCTTCGCTCTTTGGTGCTTCACCTTCCTTAGACCTTCTCACGATCGCGCCCTTACGTTCGCGCACCCCCAACAAACGCACCACTGCCAGGAGAGATGCCCCGTCGGCTGAATCCTTTTTCATCCTCATCCTCCATGTCTCAACCCGTCAAGTCGGGCGAGAGGCGCCCTTCTACCTCCAAGGGTAACCGCATCACCAACTTCTTCTCAAGCAGCCCCAAATCCACTGGGACCCAGCAGGCTCTTGCCGTTGTTCAACAGAACCAGTCGGCTGCCACTGGCTTCTCTCCTTCTCCCGGCTTGCCTACCATATCTCTTTCAACAGCTAGCCCTGGGGACCCTAACAGCATCGATACTTCAACAACCACTATCTTTCAGCCCAAGTCCGTTGAGGAGATTGACCGCCAGAAGCGTGCCGATGCCCAGTTTGGTCCTCTTCTTCACCCGACCCATCGATACACCAGTCAATCTCATGGAGAACCTCTCGAGCCTCCCGTTGAGGACGAGCCTCCTTACTATTTCATTCTCACTACCTACATCAGTTACCTCATTCTGATTGTTCTTGGTCACATTCGCGATTTCTTTGGCAAGCGCTTCGGAAACCCCAAGCACTACCGGGCTCTCAAGGCTAGCAACGGTTATGCAGCTCTTAACAGCGATTTCGACAACTTCTACGTCCGACGTCTCAAAATGCGTCTCGATGACTGTTTCGCCCGTCCCACTACTGGTGTCCCCGGACGATTTATCACCTTGATGGACCGCAAGTCCGACGACTTTAACCGCACATATCAGTACACTGGCACCTACACGGAAACCCTGAACATGAGCTCCTACAACTACCTTGGTTTTGCCCAATCTGATGGTCCTTGTGCCGATGCTGTGGAAGAGTGCGTTAAGCGATACGGTATCAGCTTCTGCAGTCCCCGTGGCGCTGCCGGTACTTCGGATCTTGCTCTGGAAGTCGAGCGTGAAGTTGCTGAATTTGTCGGCAAGCCTGCTTCTATGGTCTTCTCTATGGGTTATGTTACGAACTCTAGTTCTTTCCCTGCCATTGTCTCAAAGGGTTGCCTTATCATCTCCGATGAACTGAACCACGCGTCTATCCGTGTTGGTGCTCGTCTTTCTGGTGCTGTCATCCAGTCCTTCAAGCACAACGATATGGCCGACCTCGAGCGTGTTGTGCGTGAGGCTATCTCCCAAGGTCAGCCCCGTACCCACCGTCCCTGGAAGAAGATTTTGGTTGTCGTTGAAGGTCTCTACTCAATGGAGGGTACCATGTGTGATCTTCCCGGAATTCTTGCTCTGAAGCACAAGTACAAGTTCTACCTGTTTATTGACGAGGCTCACTCTGTCGGTGCTCTTGGTCCCCGCGGTCGTGGTGTTTGTGATTACTTTGGCATTGACCCTGCGGAAGTTGATATTCTCATGGGAACTTTGACGAAGTCTTTTGGCGCCAATGGTGGTTATCTCGCCGCTGACAAGCACATCGTCGATAAGCTCAAGAGCACCAACGCTGCTACCCAATATGGCGAGACCCCTGCTCCTTGCGTTCTCATGCAGATTCTGGCTTCTCTGAAACTCATCACTGGCGAGCTGTGCCCTGGTCAAGGCGAGGAACGTCTTCAACGTATTGCATTCAACTCTCGATACCTGCGTCTCGGACTTAAGCGCCTTGGTCTTATCGTTTACGGTCACGATGACTCCCCTATCATTCCTGTTATGCTCTACCACCCCGCCAAGCTCCCTGCCTTCAGTCATGAGATGCTGCGACGAAATATTTCGGTAGTTGTTGTTGGTTATCCCGCAACTCCACTTATCAGCTCTCGTGCCCGTTTCTGCGTCTCTGCCGCCCACAACAAGGAGGATCTGGACCGCCTGTTGGCCGCCTGCGACGAAGTTGGTGATGTCCTGCAGATCAAGTTCTCCACTGGTGTGGCAGGCGGACTGGAACCCCTCCCCGAAGGTGTCACACGTGAGAACGAAGAACAATGGAGAAGGGAGAACAGAATCCCCCTTAAGGCCCCTCGCTGGCGCCTCGAAGATGTTGTCCGACACGGTGTTCAGGATTCAAAGCTTCCCCTACGCTAATATGTCGGCCCCTTAATCAAATTTTGTTTTTGGTGTTTGATACATCTTTTTTAACCGCTTGTATACTCAGAAACTGTCTGAGTGGTGTTTGATGCAATTATATAGATTCATCCTGTAAAGGAATGCGATGTCGCACGACGTTTAATGGCCTCTTGCTTCTTGGTGGCTAGCCATGCGGCTGTCGCGCTTTTTACACCTAGGCTCTCTTGACGGAGCCTTATTTGAAATGGATTGGTGGAGTTAAAGGCGCGTAAAGGTTGTGGGTGATATTGGAATGGGTATCACGAGCAAGGTTCCATTCAACGACCTGAGAAGATATGGCATATAGAATAATTACTAACCGACAATGTATGTATGACTGAAGCTTGATACACCTGCTTCTACTAATCCAACAAATTTATGATTGAAGGTATTGATTTTGTGTCTTGGTGGTTGATTCCTGTCTTCCATTGGCGCACCAACCGGCTAGTGTCTGTATATGCTGTCGTATCACCACAACTACCGACCGTGAAAGTGGGCTGCTTGAGAGTTGAAGGAGTGTTTGGAAGTGAGTCAAGGCCAGATATCAATCCCTAGCACTTTGGATGGGAATGCTCGAGGCTTGGGCTCAAACCAGAAATGTTTCCTTGGAATACCTCTGGATATGCTAGTTCTCGATTCAATCGTTCTCTTAGCGTCCTAGGGATCGATATGGTTCCCCTCATATCTTATTCCCATAATGTTAAAGGCCCAATGATGTTTGAGGAAGAGACAAAATGAGGTTAATTGACTGGACTAGGAGTTCGATGCATTTCAGTGAACACTTGCCAGGGCTTAGTGATGTTTTGAGCCAACGACTGAGACTTTCTAAAACGCAACCCAACTGACGGATGAGAAACTGTCTATCGTAGTCCCGAGAGATGGATATTATAGTAGTATTGAGTCTGAATGTTCATTTACCCAACATATATAATAGATAGCTATCCAATAGCCCGCCAACCTGTGAATAGGAAGGTTAAATTATGCTATGCAGTGGTTGGACTGGTAAACGGGCTACAGGGCTACAGCAGCGGCAGCCAGGCTCAGACTTCACACCTTACCGGGCGGGCTATTTAGTGGGTGAGGGGCCCGGCC
>ONZP01000602.1:0-69813 GCA_900312805.1 Fusarium torulosum
TGTCACAATTCTCTAAAACATGAATAAAATATACGAGATAGTCAAGTGATACATGCATGATAGACAGCAAAAATAAAACATACAACAGTGAGGATTCCCCAGTCGTCACCGACCTGAGTACTAATTCACCGCTTCTTGACTTGACTAAGGGAGAGCGGACGGGATCCCGTATTTTACAAGAGCTGTGGTCGTATGTGAGAGGTCGCTTCTGTTATTAGAATTATGAAGAGACTCCCGTAGTGACTCGAACTGTCGTAGTATGTCATGGACAGTATTGCTCAAGTATTCGATGAACGTCTTCTATATAAATGCCCAGAACTTATGTTGCCTATCTTCCTTCGACGTCGGTCACATCAAACCTATTAAAATAACGACTCTTACAAGATATTAGACGTAAGTTAGACATATAGCTCAGATCAGCTATTATTGAGAAGTATAAGCAGCAGTTTTGACCAATGTTCGCAGGAGCCAGTTAAGATGCAAGATAGATCCCTGAGAGACTATACATACAAAATATCAACAAGAGACTTATTTCCACATGAGCTATAATCCCACAATCCCTGAGGCACCTACCAGACTCCTATTATGAGAATCAGATCTGGTGAGACAAAGTTGGGTTCTTTAGGGGTGCTTCACTCGGTAAGAGGTGATCTAACATATCCTCTCCAACATGTAAAGAGGACCGAGAGACTTCGTTTGTCTCCGTTCTCTCTCGTCTTGGGCACCCACCCGTCAGCTCTCTTACCTCCAATGTCCGCGTTGTGCATCATGATGGCATGTCGGGGCAGTCATTACCCCATCTACCGTGGTTCAGTCCTTCTCTATCCTAGGCACTTGAACACCCACCTTGAGTAACTGATTCAAAGGCTCTTTCTCCTTCATCTTCCTTTTTTTCTCTACGTCTTACTCTTACATATAACTCTTCAAAGTTCTTTTTGCCTTCTGGGACCTTAAGTGCATACGAACTCGATTCCATTTCCTTGCGGAAACGCTATCTTCTGTCTTGCTACTTTCTTCCAGTTTCTCGGTATACTTCCCTCTTACCTCATTCCATCTCAACTACCACAAGATGTTACAATTAGCACCTCGGCCGTCGAGTACGGGCCATGGGCCGGCCACCGTGTGGCTCCTCAGCATCAAGGGTCTTGACTTCAACCCCTTTACACCAAGACGGCCATCGATCCCCGACGCCTGCGAGACAATCATCGGATGGGGGCCCGGTGGGCTCCAGAGTAAAAGTTTCGATGCCAGGATGAGGCAGGTACTGGAAGTATGCCTTAGAGAATTCCGGCAGCATGAGGAAGAAGCCGAGGACATCCTGGGTGGTGTATGCCTAGAAGACGATCCGGTGGTGAACAACCAGCATGAGGAGAAATATTACCAACGTATAGCCTTGCATCTCGGCATTATATGGCGCCTGACTTTTGTTGACTTGGATCACCTCAGAGCACTGGTCATGTATGTGGTATTTGCGAGAATCTTCTTCATCCGAGCCAATCTTCCCGAGAGTTTGATGCCTGCTGATAAGAGTGTGGTTGCCTGCGACGCCCACATCCTGCTCTGCCGCTTTCTGAGATACAAGCTCAGGTTTGGTCGGCCTGAGCCAAACATTCTCCTTTGGAGTCCTCGTCAAATATATGTCCAGTCACGCTTAGCTTCTAAAAAGAAGGATGAGGCTATAGACTTGGAAAATAACCCAACGCGGTTCAGAGTTGCCTTTTCCTAGGTAAGGATTGAAATCAGGTCAATCGCACGAGAAGAAGCTCTGGCCCATCAGCAGATCCAAACCAAACACCCAGAATGCAGTTCAAACCTTACACGATAGGATCATGCAGTTGCCAACTACATACGTCGGCGGCTGTCAACATCAACTTAGCAATCATGGATCACATCAGTCTCCCAACTTTTTGGCAGAAAGGGTGATGGAAATATTGCCGATGCTGGAGGCGGATTTGTTGAGGGAGCTTATGTGAGTATTGTTGACTGTCAATTATAACAGACGCCAATTTGATACATTGTGCTAATGGTAGAAATAGGCTATTCTTAGAACCTGCAGTTGGCTCTAGTACGTTTCCACTCTCGGGGTATTATGCATTCTATTGGCCAGCACGTAGTTCGTCCAGCTCAGCTACACAGGGGCTTGATTAGGTCAAAGTTACGTCGTGCGATGACGAAAGTTGCACGTGTTGATGGTCAGCTTGTTCAAAGTCTTTTATACTCAAATAACGACGGCATTCAGGAGGTGATTGTTGCGTAGAACTTATTCATGTAGAGCAAAAGCCAAGCTGAAGTTATTCGAATGCTGTTTGAGGTGTTTATCAACAGACGCCATAATGGGGAGATTTAGCTATGTTTCCCAGTAACTTGCGCCAGGTAAGGCGCTTGTGGGGTTTTTTCACGTGCTTTAGTAAACAAGTCTTTGTCGTCATCGAAGCCATCACGACCTTGTCGATAAGCTTGGATACACGTTTCAACTGGTGTCGTGTGCAACCAGTTGATGTATCGATGAATGAATTTGAGAAATAGTACTTCAAGATTTGCGCTACTGGAAACTCAAAATACCTCTCCCTTACCAATTAACAATTAATTCCTTAATCTCAGACAATATCCCCCTTGCCTGCTGCCTCGCCAGCTTATTCTTACCAACCTCCTTGCCTGTGCATCCCCCCCACCTCAAGCTCCCTCCCGCCGGGTGCCAGATAGCGATCAAACCCCGGTCGCTACCCCTCTCCACCAACCGATAGACAGCCAATTTAGCGCCTCAGCGCTCATTCAATCGCTGAAACCTGTCCTGAGTCCTGGAGCTTGGGGCATCCAAAGCGGGGGCAGGTTCCGTCACTGCCACATTCCATCACTCGCTCCCCCTGCCTTGATTTATCCACCAGCACCAGCCCAAACCCACAAACTTCTCTTCTCTCTTCCCTACGACATCGTCATTCATCACCATCTTCCACAAGCAAAAAGACAGCAGCTCGACCTCAACGACACTGCGAGCGCAATACCTTCTCTTCAACCTATACTAGATCGCATCTTTCAACAGCTCTCTTATCTCTAGACACAATGGCTCCCCCGCCGAACCCCAATCTTCCTCTCCAGGAGAGGCTCATGGCTCTTGCTAAGACCCTCCAGTGTACGTGGTATCTTGACATGCGAGCTTGCGCGCAGACATTACAATGAGATCGCATTGCTAACTTGGTGTCCTATTACAGTCGGTTGGTTTGTAGGGTACGTCTCGTCATGAATTTTGCCTTGATCCAGCCCTGCCTCAGTGCGACGAAATGGCCACGATAGCTGTTTTGGATCCTGCAGCCTCCCTTGTTGGAGCTCACATCACCGCCAGATAACGAGACATGTTACTGACAAGCATTTCACAATTGCAGACACCTTACCCTGATCCTCACAACGATCCGATATGGCTTTTCTTGGTTGAGAATGAACTACTACACACGTACCGCTCAGGTCTCTTACCGCACTGCTTTCATTGCAGCTGCTGTTACCTATGGTATCGTCGTTTACAAGACCATGCGCGCCCGCGCAAAGACCGGCGCTCGTGCTGCTCCCAGCCCTCTCGCTCTTCTAGCGGACGAGAACATTCAATACCTTGGTAAGAGCTTTCAAAACGAACTGAGTTTCTCTTCTATTTCCCAATCACATGCTGACCTTGAACAGCCATGGCCCTTGTTTGGCTCTTCTCCCCTCAGTACCCCCTCGCCTTGATCCCTTACACGATCTACTCGGTCTTCCACGTTGCTACCTACACCCGCGCCAACCTGATCCCCGCCGTCCTTGCGCCCAAGCCTGCGCCCGAGGCTGACGGTGCTTCTCCTAACCGCCGACCTGCTGTCAACAGCCCTCTTGCTGACCAGATCGGTGCTTTCGTCAAGGAGTACTATGACGCTTCAATGGCCATTGTCTCCTCCCTCGAGATCGCTCTCTGGGGCCGCATCTTCCTCTCCGCTATTCTCTTCCAGCGCCGATCTTGGATCCTCATTGTCCTCTACACTGCCTTCCTCCGTGCTCGTTTCACTCAGAGCACCCATATTCAGAACTCTTTTACTCAGCTCAGCGCTCGTGTCGACTCTCTTGTTGGTGCCCAAGGAACTCCCCCTGCCGCGCGCCAGGTCTGGCAGATAGTCAAAGACGGCGCCAAGCAGTTCCACGATGCTACCGACGTCGGTAAATACATCAGCGGCCCCGCCAAGAAGACCTCATAAGCTCGATAGCAGTGACTCACTCGGCTTCGAGGCTCATCAGGCTTTATATCTATTACATATTGGATGAGGTATCACGCTGAGCAATTAGACAAGGAACGAAACGCCATGACGCTACGATTGGGTTGGGGCTGTTTTACAGCTGATCACGCGACAACGATTTCAGGCTGGAAAAGAAATATAAGGAGACTTGGCTCTGGTAAATACAGGTTTATCAACCATGACTGAGGGGAAAAGAGGCTTGGCCTCGTGATTGTATTGTTTTATCCTATACTTGGGGGACTTTTCTGGCGACTGTTCCTGTGCTTCGCGGAGGGAGTTTCGTGGGCCGAGCATATCAGCTTGATCAATACAAGCGGATCAGGAGGGTGTATGGGTATGCCGGGGAAGATAACGAAGACTGGATGGGGTATGCGGATGGATTTCCTGGTGTTAGCTTAATTGTATTCGAATTTCAGGTTCATGATTGATCTTATGTGTTGTGAATAAATATGTGCCCATGAAACTAAGATCAACCTTGGTATTGTTTTCGGCAGCGCTATAGCTGGACAGACCTCCGAGGAGAAGACATGGTCATAAAGCTTCGCGTCGTGCTGTGAAGTTGAAGGAGGTAGCTTGGAAGCTGCTACGGGGTTAAATGGAAAGATTGTGATATAATACCATGATTTTGACTTCAAAAGACTCCAGTAGACAAAGAGCATGTCGCAATTATGATCCTTTGTACCGGCTAAGACCCTGTTTCATTGTTCTGATTTCTGCTGATGATAATCAAATGTCCAGTAGTGGGGCGCAAGACATGACGTCGCCAGTCAAGTTACTTGTATCTGGGCTGCCTCATCCTGTTCTTGCTCTTCTACAGCCCCAACACCTACTCAAATATTTCCTTATATCCGAATAGAGCAGTATTTGGGCACTCTGAACACTGTTGATACACTTCCTTGACCCTAAAACACCTGTCGGTTATGGCTTCGATCCTGCGACAGATTGTCGCGGGGCCGCGAGCTCGGCATCCTGAAGCCGGTTTAGATCTCTGCTATGTCACGGATCACATTATCGCAACGTAAGCTCAGCCGAACGAAACGTTTCTCTCAATCATCTGATATTCTACATCGGAGCTATTCCTTTCATTAGCCACGTTGCTAACTAAGCTCGTCTTTATAGATCTGGACCCTCGGAAACATACCCTCAGCTCGCATACCGAAACCCGCTCGACCAGGTCGTAAAATTCCTCGACTCCAAGCATGGCGAAGACTGGGCGATATGGGAGTTCCGTGCCGAGGGGACAGGTTATCCGGACGAATCTGTGTACGGTCGTGTGAGGCATTACCCATGGCCTGATCACCACCCCCCTCCTTTTCGGCTCGTGCCCATGATCATGGCCAGTATGCGCAATTGGTTACATGGTGGAGAATTCGGTGGCGGCAGTGTTACAGACGATGGAAGACCTATTTCCTCGAATAAAGACGCACTTACTGAGGCGCAAAAAAGCGAGAAGCGTGACAAGAGAGTTGTAGTGGTGCACTGCAAAGCTGGCAAGGGACGCAGCGGAACGGTGAGCTGTAGCTATCTCATTGCTGAGGAGGGGTGGAAGCCTGAAGACGCTCTCGCACGCTTCACAGAGCGACGTATGCGCCCAAAATTCGGTGCCGGTGTGTCAATTCCTTCACAATTGCGCTGGATCAGCTATGTTGAGCGCTGGACTAAAGGCGGCAAGAAATACGCTGATCGACCTATTGAAATCGCCGAGATTCACGTCTGGGGTTTGCGCCACGGTGTCAAGGTTGATATCGAAGGGTTTACAGACGAGGGCAAGAAGATCGACATCTTTCACACATTCAAGAAGGAAGAGCGTGTGGTGGTTGACCCAGAAGCACCCGAGGAGAGCGGCATCAGCGATATGATATGGGAAATGGCTGGTTATCAGATCACGAAGCCAAAGCAGGAAGCGCCTGACGAAGCGCACTTTTCCGAGGCAACAAACCCTGGTGACAACGATTCACTCGATGCTGATAAGAAGGACTCAAAGGGGAAGGCGAAGACTATTAAGCGCAAGGGTACAGAGTTATTGCATAAGGTGTCCCCAACAGGTTCGCATAAGGGTGCAGAGAAGTCTAAGAATGATTCTGCTGCATCATCGAAGACAAACGTCGCAGAGGCAAACTCGGAGGAAGAACCCGGTGGTATGGCTGTCATTCTGAGGCCCAAAGAGCCCATCCGAATTCCCAACAGCGATGTCAACATCTCCGTCGAGCGTCGTAACAAGACGCCCAAGAGCATGGGTCTCACGATGGTAACAGCTGTTGCACACGTGTGGTTCAACACTTTCTTCGAGGGCCAGGGACCCGAAAGGGACGGCAAAGCCCTCGATAGTGGCGTCTTCAGTATCGAGTGGGACGCCATGGATGGTATCAAGGGATCCAGCCGCAAGGGTTCCCGGGCCTTTGACCGCATCGCTGTAGTCTGGCGCGTAGCTGGTACCGACGCAATGCCGGAGGAAGTGCCAGAGCCAGCAGAGGGCCAGCCAGTGCCTCAAGTTCGAGCTGCGGATTGGAAGGGCGCAAATAGTGAGGATCCAGATGCTGAAAAGGATTTGGGACTCAGGGTACAGAGCCCTGCGAGTGCCGATGTGAGCAAGGCGAGTAGTTTCCAGAGTACTGAGGCAGCGGCTGAGAAGAAGAATGAGGGGGATGAGATTGATGGTGTTAGGGCAAGTGGACCGTCCGGAGAGGATTTGGTAATTGGGGGTCATGGGGAGGTGAAGGGGGATGGAAACACGAAGACTGCAATGTGATGATATCCAGATAATACTGCAATGGATGACTAAAGTCATGGATCATGGTTACCATATTGAGTTGAGTAGAGAAGTATACAGTTTTTCTCTACTGAGAGTTTGGGTATCTTTAACGTGAGCACTAGACACATGTTTGGACGGTAGGACATCAGTAGTGCCTACCCCTTCCTCCTCTATAGTGCCGATCCCCTCGATATCCCCCATATCCTCCACGTCTATGGTCTCCACGGTCTCTATGTCCGTGGTAACCTCCTCGTCCACCTCCCTCGTGGTGAGGGGGCGGCGGGACCGGCTCCTCCACCTCAACTTCGTACTCCTCGAAATCTTCTTTAAAGAATTCGCTCGTCGTCTCCTGCTCACTCTTCGCAGCCTCGGGATCAAACACAAATCGCATCGTTCCATCTTGTCCACGCGCGGTCCGTCGACCCGAAGCATCGCCTGGCCATGATATTGATGTCGCAGGCGATGTTGCAGACGCCGGTGTGGACGGCTGTGGATCCTCGGCTTCGCATCGAGAGCAGAAGTACAGATAACGCGGTTCGAACGCCTTGTCAAGATCGTTGTTAAGCCTAATCTTGATGTCGATGATCTTATTCTGGTCAAACTGCGCCCCGAGTTTTGTAGATTTGTAATGCTGAACATAGAGGTCTAGTATATCGAGCATCGTCTCCATCACGGCGCCCTGGTGGTATTGGTGTTTTGTCTTTGTGTACTCGCGCACCTTGTCAACGTGTTGTTCTGTCATGAGGGCTGTGAGCTCCACGACGGCCATGACCATGGAGAACGTGGTGCGTTTGATGGGCACAAACGTCTTGTAGATGTCGATGCACATGGCGTATGCGGTTTCGAAGAAGGCTTTGCCGTCCTCCTTGCCGAGAATGTCACGGACGACTTTGACGAGGAGCTTCTGGGGGTAGCGTGTGCGGAAGTCGAAGCCGATTGTTTCGAGGATAAGACGTTCGAGACAGATGATTATCTTGCCAGGGGCTTCAAAGATCTAGGCCATGTTAGTAAATAGTACAGTTTGCTTGTTTGAGGAGCATTACCTTGTCATCAGGCGCGGCGGGTTTGTCAGGGTTCTTGACATTATACGCCGCCGCAAGAATCTCCTTTGACTTCTTGATTGTGTCCTCAACCTTACATGCCACAAATAACGAGGCCAGCGCTGCATCCTGGTAGTTGTACTCAGCGTCTTTAAAATTGAGTCGAAACTTGTGGAAGTATGTGCAGGCGGTATCGAAAGTCCGAACAGGTCTAATATCTAGTCAGTCTTCTAAACTTCAGTTGCGGAAAAGGGATTTAACACACAGCTGCAAGTAGTCTCGCACGTTATCAATCAGCTGCACGCCTTGCAGACGGTAGTTATCCTGTCTTGCTGGGTCGCAGCCGTTGTCTTTCAGCATGCGCCGGAGCTTGAGCTCAGATGTGTATTGGTTCGAACTGGAGATGAAGCCTGGATGGGGTCCGATCTTGGCTATTGCGTCGCCATTCGCTGGCGCGGCCTGACCGTTATTTGACGACGCCATTGTGAGTTATGTCGGACTTTCGTAGACTGGACTAGGAGTCCGAAACGTGAGGTTGAGGTCGCAGTCGTTCGTTGGGTAGGTCGTGTGTTTTCTACAGCGGAGTCACGATCTCTCGGAGCGCGTGAACATATATGCCGATGGAATTATATCTGACAAATCGCCAAGTATAAAGTATAAGCCACTGAGGGAAACCCGTGGTGCGCCGACAGAATAGCCGTTAAAGTTTTGTCGTCGCGAAGACTCGAAATCGTCATGATGCAAAGGATTGAGATGAGGCTGAAGCTTGGTGATGTGGCGTCGCGCGACACCAGCCACAACCGAGGAATAAAGACATCAAAGACACTTGCCCACAACTCCATTGTCCACGTAGGTTGCATTTACTTACGAAGTACTTGCTCTGTAGAATACTAACGATGGATATAATACTTATTTTTTACGCGTGATTCGTGTTTTTGTTTCTGCCTTGACTTGATGCAGCAACGCAACGTGCATGATAGCCAAAACTCCAGACCAACCCTATACCTGAGGATCTACAGACAACAGAACCATCATTTCTCACTATGAACCCGGATATGACCTTCTAGTTTATTTGGTATAGCCGCAGTCGCGTACTAGGAATGGTTTTTGTTTACAGAATGCAACTGAAGGAAGGCGACAGCTGAAGTGGCCTAGGAAATGAGAAATGGCAGTCGAGATTGTCTCGATAGTGAACGGAGTAAAGAAAGAATGTTTGGAACACACATTACAACAGAAAGGAAGACGCGGACAGTGACAGACGCGTTCATACATCACATTTGAGTATCAAGAGAAGTACAAGTCTAGGCCAGATGCACACATTGGATTACTAAAGTTTGCATCACTCATGAATACCCTTCAAGATGAGATGAATAGACCATAAACTGGAGAAGTACACATTTGGCCCGTGAGAGTCGCGTCTGCTTGAAACAGCGGATCGTCAGGGCCTACTGCAACTTATCCCCAGGGAACCCCACTTATTGTAAGCGCGTTGTGGGTAAGATGAAGGGACCTGCATATTGGAGAGATTGGAGAAGTTGTTGTGTAGGTAGGTAGGTTGGAAGGAAAAGACCATTGCCGGCAGGAAGTCGATAGACACAGTGTTCCAAGAATACATTTGGAAACGAAAAAACCTCATAAGAGGAAAGGCAGAGCATACTCCTTCCTCGATGATCTATTGATACCCAGAGCTCATTCCTAAGGTAATGCCAAGCCAGCCACCCCGCGTTCCTTGTTCCTTGTTCCTTCCAGCTCCAATCTGCAGGCTCTGAGGAAAGTGGAGGCCATAGCTCGCTTTCATAAGTGTCTGACGTCTTCAGCTCCAGGCAACTCTCCGTCTCCATCATCTCCCATCTTCATCTTCACCAACATCATCCATCACAGCACACATCATACCCAGCCCTTTTTGGGATTTCATCATTCGACCTTTATCATTTGAACCACATCCTCATTGTTACCATGCTTTGCCCTTCCTTGCTCCATATTGGCTTAGCCATAGGAGCTTTGGCTGGCCATGCCCACGCTGCACCTGCCCACATGACAGATGACCTGTCCGACACTCCACTTCCTATCGTTGTTTGGCACGGCCTTGGTGACCAGTTCAACAGCGATGGCATGAAGGACATTCAAGCTATGGTTGAAGCCATCAACCCCGGCACCTTCGTCCACATCATTGCCATAGATGAAGACCCCAACCAGGACCGTTCCGCTACCTTCACCGGCAACGTCACCGATCAGGTCAGTAAGGTTTGCGAGGAACTTGCCAAGCATCCAATCCTCTCTACAGCACCTGCGATTGATGCAATCGGTATCTCCCAGGGCGGCCAGTTCCTGCGTGGCTATGTTGAGCGATGCAACTGGCCTCAGGTCCGCAGTCTTGTCACCTTTGGTAGCCAACACAATGGCATTGTTAAGTTCAGAGTCTGTGGACCAACCGACTGGATTTGCAAGGGTGCCATGGCACTGCTTAAGTTTAATGTCTGGAGCAGCTTTGTGCAGTCTCGTCTCGTTCCTGCCCAGTACTACCGCGACCCCCAGACCGAAAACGACTACAACAACTATCTCGAGAGTTCCAACTTTCTTGCTGACATCAACAACGAGCGCGAGCTCAAGAGCGAAAAGTACAAGGCGAATATTGGCAAGCTGACCAACTTCGTCATGTGGATGTTTGAGGATGATACACTGGTTGTCCCGAAGGAGTCCTCATGGTTTGAGGAAGTCAACGGCACAGAAACCATCCCTCTTCGAGCACGAAAGCTCTACCAAGAGGACTGGCTTGGTCTTCGAGAGTTGGATCGCAACGGAGGCCTTAGGTTCCGAAGCGCCCCAGGCGATCATCTTGAAAACATGGGAGAGCTTATCAACAAGACCATTGTTGAATACTTCGGCCCGTGGAAGCGAACTTTCGAGTCCGATATGGAGAATCCTGCTGGGCACGGCTATTTTGAGGCGGAGGAGCTGTAGAATAGCGCCGAGATGTTGGAGGATTGTCTCACAACCGTCAATATAGACACGCATTGCGATGTGACCACGACAGTCCACAAGAGCTGCCATGACTCAAAGCTGTTCAGTCCTGATGAAGAAAAGTCGTTCAACCCTCCTGCATACCCACCCACGCCAGGGCCTTATTATCCTCCCCCCCCAGTGCGTCATAGCCCTGATACTCAGTTTCCTCCACTGGAGCCACCTTACAAGCCTGATACGAAGGCTCTGGAAACTCGCGATCTCGGATTAGAGATTTCCCTTACACTGCCGTCCGGAGAATACGGCTGCCACATTCCAATTCTTGGACCACAAAACCCAGATGAGTGCGATTGTGGCTGTACCAAAGAGGATTTCGAAGAATGTGACATTTTCGGCGATTTACCGGAATGCGGTGAAACACATCCCAATAAGACGGAATCCGATGTTGAGAAGTCAGAGACTAACAGCGATGAGTCGGAAATTGACGACGAGAAGTCAGAATCTCATGTTGACGACTTGGAGGCCGACAAAATTGAGGTGGGCACTCACAATGGTGAATCGGAGTCTGGCAGCGATGAGACTGAAACCGACGCTGAAGAGTCAAAAGCTCACGAGGACGGCAAGAAAACTCATGATGACCAGAGTGATGAAGAACCACAGACCCCCAAGGATGAACAAAAAGCCGACGTCAAGGAATCTGGCAACAAATCCAGCGACAATGAGACCAAAGGCGACGAGGAACCCCAAAGTACCATCGAGGAGACAGAGACCGATTCAGACAAGGAGTCGAACAATAATAAAGAACCAGTGACTGACGACAAAAAGGAAGCCGATGGCAACACAGGGACCAAGGAAAAAACGGAGTCCAACGATAAGAAAGAGACCAAATCCAATAAAGAAACAGAAACCGACGCCGAGGAACCGCAAACCCAGGATAATAACAAGGAGGCCGACGAAGATGACAAATCACGAACTCCTGCCGATGAACATAAAGCCGACGATGAGGGATCTGGCACCAAAGACAGCGACACTGAAACTCAGGACTGCGAATCGGAGGTTAACAGTGATGAATCGGAAACCGTTGATGATGGTGAAGCAGAAAAGCACAAAGATCCAGACCACAACTCGAAGTCTGATGATGGCGAAGACGTCCCCCATGATGATCGTTGGGCATTTGTTGATGATCAAGACTGGGATAGCTTTGAATTCCGGGAGATCTGTAAGTGCAAGCATGGGTACTGCTATTGTGAAAAGGCGCCCCTAGCTGCCCGAGATATCCTATCACGGAACGCCGACGAGGAAGCACACAATGTGGTGATCGTCTGCGAATACAACGGACCATTCATCAATTGGTGCAAGATCTTGGAAGGAAAGTCTCGCGAAGTTCGCGATACCGAATCACAAACTACCGATAACTCTGAAGGTATTCGAAAGAATTTCTGCAGATGTTTGGTCATGGAAGGTGTAAGGTACTGCAAGTGTGATCATCCATTGGTTTCCTACGACGGCGCAGACAAGATTCGCCTTATCGAAATGGATAATGAGGATTAATTACGGGATCGACGATGGATGCGAGCATGGTGCATGTGTTTTGATGGGGACAAGCAAGGCAGACGTGTAATAACACTCAACAGTTAATATTGTTAGGAATGCAAGTATACAGTACAGTTCGTTCTATTTTGGGTTTTTACCGCCCTTCAACGCCCCAACACCGATGCCTCGAGTAATACCATGTTTTTAGTTGTCAATAGCCTGCTTGGCCGACGCCTTTTGCTTCCTCAAGCGGGTCTTGCGGTCTGAGATCTGCTTGTCGAGCTTATCGTCGTCACCGTCAGGAGCCTGCTTCTGCTTCTTGGCCTTCTTGGTGGGCGCGGGGACCTCGGTCTCCTCAGTGTTGTCGAGCGACTTGCGCTTCTTACCAATATTGGCCTTTTCCTTGGCGGCCTCGTCCTCGGCAATAACATCCTTCTCATCAACCCAGAGCTCATCAGTCAACCAGATGGGAAGAGCGGTGGTCTCGGGACCCTTGATGTAGACGCTCTTCATGTTACGCCACTTCTGAGGAACCCACTTCTCAATCATACCAGTAACGACGGCATCAACGTTGTCAGCAATTTGCTCGGCAGTCCAGCCGGAGTATCCAATTCGGATGGATGTGTTTGTAGAAGGAGTAAGGCTAACGAAGGCAGAGTTGATGGCCTTCTGAACTTCCTTGGCGATCTCAGCCGGTGTGCCAGCGTTGACAGTGCCCTCAGTCTTGACACGCTTCTGTCGCTTTCCGTCGACCTTGGGGGCCTTGGCCTGCAGGTTGACGGGAACAGGTCGCTTCTGTGTTGTCTTGTAGAAAGTCTTGCCTAGGATCTTGGGTAACCGGTTGATAATTCGGTCGTCGCCAAGGAAGATGTCTGCCTCAGCAAAAAGCTTCCTCTGGGCCTCGTATTGGCCGTACTTGGCCTTGAGCTTGCCGTAGTCGATGACGCGGGTGATGCGCTTGCTGAGCTCAGCAGGGAACTCCTCTGAGGCGACAATGTTCTTGTATGCGCGCTGAGGCTCGGCGGTGATGAGGCAGATGGTGGTCTCTTCGGCGTTGAGCGAGTGAGGGAGAGAGATCTTGCCGGGCTGCAGACGGGCCTTGTCGACGATGTGGCGCTTGGTGGTCAAGTTGAGCCAGATGGGGATGTTTGTGTCTTCATCGTCGTCGAGGAGGTTGCGCTTGCCAGACTCTTCAGTCTTTTGCTTGGAAGCCTTCTTGATGTGTGCCAGAAGGGCCTTTGAAGCTTTAAGAGTCTAGTTAAATGTTCATTAGAAGAGCCTCAATTGCGACACCATGGGAGAACAAACCTGATCAGGGTCGATCGCGGGCGCGACGGCAGTAGAGCCGGTAGCAACAACTTCCTTTGAGGGTGCCATTGTCGCAAATGTAGATGTTTTGAGATGCAAAGTTCTTTGATCTGATAGTGGGGGCTTCCTCAGTAGATAGTCGGCGAGGAAAAATAATTTTTTCTGCGATGGTTGGGCGGTCGGAATATGCAAGTCCCGGGCTCCGGCGCAGGGGTCCTCTTAGCGCCGGGGCTGGCGGAAGATAAATGGTCAGACCCACTTATTCTCACTCGAACATGCGGCAGTTTCTGGGCTTACAAGATGATGAGCGTTTGAATCTTGCAACTGAACATTTTATTTGGTTTGTATATATCTGCGTTGTCTATCAAACTGCTTCATTTGCATATCTGTTACACAATGAGTCTTGACCTGCAAGATCCTGCCAATAGGAGAGCATCCTGTGATCAATGCAGTATGTCACCCACTCTTCCCGCTTACATCTGGGGTCCAGACTCGCATGCTGATCGTTCTGCAAGGACAAAAGAAGCTGAAATGTGACGGGGGTTATCCAGTATGTGGAAGATGTTCGACTATATCGGAGTCCTGCAAATACTCGGCGCGTCTGCCGATGGGAAGACCGAAGAAGCGAAAAGTCACTTCCGAGAGCGAACAACATGATAGTAGCGCTGCAAGCAGGACATCGCCTTCGACGCTGGCTATGAGTATGGATAGCGATACGGGTAGTGATCGGGGCAGGAGAGCGAGCTTTGATACCTGCCAGCATATGTCGGAGGACACGCCGATGGATATGCTATCTTTCGGGTGAGTCAAAAATAGAAATTCGCTACCTTGAGGGCCAGAAGCTGACTCAGATCTAGATCCGAGACCAATGTTGATCCAAAGCTGTTGGCGTTTGAATCCGACAATAGCCAACAGACCTGCGCTTGTCTCGCGAGCTTGTACTTGTCTCTAGAGGAGGTTCGGAAAGCAGATGACTTGCCTTTCACCTCTCGGTTATCGGTCCTGCGGCATCTAACTACCACAGCAGCAGGAATTGTCCAGTGTCAAATCTGTCCCACCAAGTTCCTCTGGGCCATGCAGAATTCTCAGCTTCTTAACACTCTCTTGATATCACTTGCGGAGGGATATAAAAAGATCGTGCAGTTTGTTGAAGACGAAACAAGAAGATCTGAAGAAGCCCATGAGGCGAAACTGCTGTTCTTGACTGAGGGCCCAAAGCTTGAAATGCAACCTCAGGGTGATAGCTCCTTGGGACTATCGCTCAGCCTCGATCCACAAGACTGGAAGAGTATTGCCAATAAGACCATCAAGGGCGAACTTTTTGGCACAGCGTATTCCACATCGACGTCATTTGTTGCAATGTTGCAGATGATGGAGGACAGACAACAAGCCTGGCACTCGGGACATGGCCACGTCCCGCCTGGGATAGGGAATCGTTTACCGCATCAGACGCATGAAAAGGACCCTCATTGTGTATCAGTGGTAAAGCATACTAGGGACATGATAAGCCATTTGTTAGAGGACGCTTGAGTGCGTGGCTAGATACTGGTATTTAATAGGGAGCGTGCACAAGTTCTGACATTTTGTTGCCTTTCTTACCTTGCTTAATTCCATAATGTATGTTATACATTGGCACACACTTATATCATACATGTAATATCACATAAAGATCGGTACAAAGTCCTCTGGTTAGTCCAGATTTCATTTGTCCCTCTTGTTATCATAGCTCAAATCATAAATTAGCTCGGTCGGATTATCTCATTGTCATGACCTTTGCATGGTACTGTACATGACTGTTTAGCACATGTCCAAATAGTAGGTACTTAGGTAGTATACGCTTTGATTACTCTTGCCACTCGTGAAGTAAGGCTCCTTCTTTGAGACGAAGGAGTTGCCTCTTGTGCAAGCGTGGTCTTGTACCTTTTGCAGCAACAGCGAGTCATGGTAGGAAAGACCCAACCTTTGTAAGGGCATACATAGCCTTTCTCAAATTTAGTTACTTCTTCTCACCATCAAACTCACAAACTGAGCATCTGTGCTACTCGAAAATCGATTGCAACTCTTCTGTCTTTCTGTTATTCCATTACCTTACGATCATTTGCTTCATCACCACACTTACTCTCGACTTTGACTCCAGATACTGGGGTGCTCTTGAGAATCATGGATTTCCTAATGCGACTTGAATAGCTAATGCCCGACCACGTTAGGTTCTTGGAGACTGCGCTCAGAAACCTTCTTGTAGCTGACATCACACAAACAACATTTGGCGAGCTGTTGGTCGACATCCCACTCCTAAGAACTCTTCTCGATACGCGTGACAGCAACATTCCCCCGGGTGACCCTCTTCTGCAAACACTGCCTGGGCTCCATGATTCTCTCATGCGTTATATTAAGTCCAAGTCATATGACCAGGACTACAGCAGTTTACCAATGAAGAGTCAGGTAAGTGACCCATGAGAATTCCATGTCCTTTTACTCACGAAACACAAGCCCTTCCTCCGCTACTCGAATGTCGATATATCTTCCCCCGATTTCGACAACATCTTGGTAGAAACGACTGCACATCTCATCGGAGCCATGGTCATTTCATTTCTCACAACGCCTACCGATGGTTTCTTTCGTGGGGGGTGGGAAGAGGGAATGCCAACAAGCGAAGAACTACGGGGTTTATTCCCCTTGCCTGCAACGATTCCGGACGACTTCTTCCAGCACCCAGACTATACACCTCTCAATATCGGCGATGGTCATCTACAAGACAGCCAGGCTGCAGTCTGGGCAATAAACCGTATTTTTGGTGGGGTTCCCTGGGCTCCCTACCTTAATCCTCCTACAAATCATCCAACTACTGGGCTCGTGAATGGACACGCACCACACAGAGAGCCACTTTGGATCTGCTCTGACAAGCCTGGAGCACTTCAAGGATTCTAACAGCTTCCCCTGGAGAAAAGAGCCAGTCTCGTAACTTTCCTGCGTCACGACCGAGTTCCTTTTCCTATCCTCTCTCTTACAAACGTTTGAAAAAGGGTTAGACAGAGAACAAGAGAGATTGCCGACGGCTAGTAAGAACCAATTGTCACAACTAGTGCCTTGAGTGTGTTTTGCCTATTGTAGGCATGGAAGCATAGATATGCTACGGATAGGAGGCTCTGGGGGTACTGAGTATCCGGAGAGGAGTGGTGTGTATCTCTACAAAGTAGAAGCGTTATAATTGAGCGATGCTTTCATCTTTTCAAGTCGACTGGAATATCCTTTATTTCTTTACATAATCCCTAGTGAAGCGCTTTGTCCCATCTTAAGAGGTAACGCACTCGCTGAGGATATTGTCCAGGTAATGTGTCTTCACACATAATGTTGAGTCCCTAGCATGATTCTACTACTAAATGGGGTTCAAACTCACCCCCCTTAGTATCTAACGAGTGGCAGACTTGAAGTGCAGTCTTTGCACAACTAGTTATCAGATTATCGCTCTTTCAGGGGTACCGTGTTTCGATTGATATGCACTGCAACTTCAAAGCATTCGAAAGGACTCAACCCTGGTAACTATCATGCCACCTCGGGTTTAAGCTCCGCTTCTGTCATGTTACGCGACGCAGCATGCCTTTTCTGCTACGCCGCATGGCAACAAATATGGTACCAACATCCTCTATTCTCTACCAAAGCCCTCAAGTAAAAGCACGCCAAGATGTCCCAAGTGAAAGAGTCTCAGCCAGGACAAGCGGCGACCGATGTCTCTGGTCTTCTCCCTCCCCAACACTGGGCAGAGGTAGCTGAGGTATGTATGCAATGGCATCAAACCTTGCGATCGTGCGATTGACCAATGCCAGGAATTGGCTGCGGTGGACGATGAGGATTCCGCTCTCGGCGATGACGTCCCAGAATCAACTGCCTCGCTTGCCTCCAGTATTCTACAGTACAGGAATATCAATGGGAGGACGTATCATCATGATATAGGAAATGCGCAATACTGGTATGTTGCCTGGAAAGAGTTGCGGTGCGATATTTAATGGATGTAGGGGAACAAACGACGAGAAACAGAATGAGTCTATGGATATCAAGTGAGCTGCCTGGCTCGGACAGATGAGATGACTGCTGATGAACATAGCCATCATGTTTTGACTTTAGCTTTGGGCGGTGCACTGTTTCTTGCGCCTATTTCGAAGGATATCAAGGTCAGTTGCTGTGAACAACGTGACGGACTCTGCTGATGTGTGGTAGAATGCTGTCGATATAGGCACCGGAACAGGAATCTGGGCAATGTATGTGTTAATGCTGTGCGAAGAAGAGGTTGGACATGACTGATGATAACAGTGACTTTGCAGACAGCTTCCCCGATACTCAAGTCATCGGCACCGACGTCTCACCAATCCAGCCCGGTTGGATTCCTCCGAATTTGCGATTGTAAGCATACTGTCTTGATTTAATGATATCGCTAACGATATTATAGCGAGATTGAAGACTGTACCCAAGAGTGGACTTTTGGGCCCAACTCCCAGGACTACATCCATTTCCGCTGGCTGGTAGGCAGCATCGTCGACTGGGAGCAGCTTTTCAAGGAGGCATATAGATGCCTGAAGCCAGGAGGCTATATCGAGAGCCACGAAGCCCTTTCGAGAATGGATTGCGACGATGGAAGCATCACGGAGAAGAGCGCCATGCACCAGTGGGGAAAGTTCTTTGTTGAAGGCGGTAAAAAGATCGGCCGTTCGTTTACGATCGTGGAAGACGGAGTACAAAGAACTGCGATGGAGAAGGCTGGCTTTGTTAATCTTGAAGAAAATAACTTCAAGGTAAGTTGCCCTTTCAAGGAGGATTAGACATGCGACTTATCGCGGCGAATAGGTTCCGATTGGCGGTTGGCCGAAGGATCCTAAGATGAAGGAGATTGGCAAGTATGCCCAAGCTACACTGGAGCAAGATATCGAAGGCTATGTGCTTTTCATGGCGAACACGGTAGAAGGCTGGACAAAGGAGGAGGTGGAGGTCTATATCTCGATGCTTCGTCGTGAGTTGCGACAGGGGAAAATGCATCCGTATTATCACCAGAAAGCTGTCTGGGCGCAGAAGCCGATGGAGTAAAGGTACAAACTTAAGCTATGCTGTAGTGAAAGGTAGAAAAAGTCGGATGCAAGATGAAGAATAGCGTCACTTACCAGTAGCTTGTGCTGAGCCATAAGCCAAGAGGCAAGGCCTCAAGACGTCAGGCTCTCCAGCAGGAGATGTGCGTGACGGTAGAGAAACGACAGCGAGCCTCTCACTTGACCATATAACATATGCAGCTGTCAACCGTAGACCTTGAGTCATACAGCAGGGGCAGAGAGTCCCAGTTGACTCGAAACAAGAACATCAGCGTCTATTACAACCTTGAAGCAGGCAAGCGAATGGGTCCACGAGAGCATTTCCCCAAGTCCCCGGATGAGGGAACACCCATAGGGTCAATGTAGACTTGGAGAGTGACCTGGGACACTGTGAGACATGACTTGTATGTCTAATAGAGGCGATGTCAGCTTCAGCTGAAAGACCAAGGCCTATCGTGGCTGTGGGTATATGCAGAGTCTATCAGGCCTCATTTCTGAGTAGTGACCAGCAAACCAATGGCTTTTGCAGCACCTACACACATATTTTATATCTAAGACCTGCCTGTATTTGCGACATGCCTATGCAGGTTATTATCAGGTTTACACAGTGCTTAGCGAAACCTGAAGCTGGAAACATTAGTCTTTTCATTAAATATTTACATGAGAACGGTACAGTTTATCCCTTTTCCCAACTCACTATACTCTCCTTCTATATCCTTTTCCCGTGCAAAAAGCAAGAAGATGGTGCCCAAGTTTCATATCCACAAACAAGTATACGCGCACCAAAGAGGGGTCGTTATTTTCTGACAAATGCCTCGCCGGCCCAGCCAACACTTCCCTGATCCCATGAGTCGCATAGACGATACGGGACGGGAAAACAGTAGACCAATACAAGAGCCTGAATCTTAAAAGTAGTACCCATCATTAGTGATGGGGGTTCATGTAGTGTGGCAGACAAGTTTTCTCCAAGCAAATCAACTTACAAAGAAGCTGGAGGCGCTGTTTCACCCCAGAGAAGTTCCACTGTACGATAACCGGGACAAGACCCAACAGGACTACAACCAGAAGCCGTCGTTGGGTTTCCACACTACTTTGTAGGGTCTCGCACTGCTCTTGTAGGATCTCACACTGCTTTTATAAGATTTTGCACTGCTCTTGCAGCGTCTCACACTGCTTTTGTAAGATTTTGCACTGCTCTTCCAGCGTCTCACACTGCTTTTGTAGGATTTTGCACTGCTCTTGCGGCGTCTCACATAACTTTGTAGGGTCTTACACAGCTCTTGTAGGATCTCACACTGCTTTTGTAGGATTTTGCAATGCTCACAGCTTCCTTCTGGGTGTTGTATCGGCTCGTGTGATTGGGTGGGAGAATCTGTCGGCGAGTTGTAGTAGTTATTCTGGGTATAATTCACGGTGCCGGTATTTGTATGCTGATTGGAAGTTTCGATGTTATTGTGACCGTTGTGTTGGATACCATTGCCCGCATACATGGCACCATTGCTGATGTGATGGCTGGGAACTCTCAATCTGTCAACGGTGTCTGTTAATTTAGGGGGATGCGAGACTGCGGCATCTCTATCGTCGAATGGAGTCATGATGCGCTCTCTGCGGAGGCTACTTCTGGTCCGGCGAGAGAATGAAGAATTTAGTTAGGTAGAAACCGAAGAGTGTGGGCAGTGTGGAAACAACCCTGCAGGTAAGCGAAGGGCTCATCTGGACCTGCCCAACTCGTCACAGGGCGGCAGGGTCACCCTTGTCATCACCGGCTTGCCTTTATTGGATGAGCGGAGGGCTTAGGAAACAGGTACAATAAATAGTACATGACTTTGATGGTGATTAACTGATTGTAACTCGATAGCAACACTACCAAATAATGTGTTTGAAGCGCAAAGACATCCTAATATATTCGCACATATAAAGACCTTTTCGAAGCCTGGTGAGACTTAAATGAACCTCACCTGTATAGACAGGCACCTCGAGTGATCTTGGGGGCACAACAACCCGAGACTGTCTCATCGTGACCGATTACATATTATTGGTCATTGTTCATGATATGGATACGCCTGTCCTGCTGGCAAGTAAAAGGTATGCAGGTGAGTATGTGCGTGATATCACTTGTTGCAGCCATCTTCACGACCAACAAGTGGCGTAGCAAAGACAAGTAACCCATCAGCTATCAGCCATCATCGATAATCCATCAGGTATCTTGGAAGCCCTAACTGTCTATTTCGCTGTTTTCCTGAATATCTCATTGACTTACCCTAACCAGGGAACCTGAAAAATGATCCGGATCGATCACTTTGGATAGACTTCCTCGTCTTTCAACTGGCCCCCATCATCAACGCCAGTCAAAGACGGATCAGTTGTACTCTACTGCCGATTTTGAACATAAGGCTTTGTCTAACATGAGATAGGCGCTTAATTACGACCATAAACTATTCTTCAATCGCTTTCGACAATGCCTATTACCTTACGGAAGGCTCTCGCTTCTCATATAACCAAGTCTGGACACAACGAACTCGGGGTCTCAGGAGATGGAAGCTGTTGATGATCCCGGTGCATCTCGAATTCTTTCCTCTTCTCTCTTTCTCTATTAGAACACCATCAAAGTTCCCCTCCCGCCGTCGATAAACTACAAGCAATACCCGATATGACGCCACATTGATGATAATGCAATCTCGGCCTGGAAAAAGTCTTCAACGACGTTGATCCTTTGAACCAACATTTGTCTTGTGTCTCTGACCGCAAGATCATCAACGTATGAAAACTCTTGTATGGCCAGCCTTGTCTGTCGTGTCACTCTGCTTCGCCCCCTCGTGGTTGTCTTAGGTTTCACCGCAGTCTGACAGATGAGGCTCTGTCGTCTTTCTTTCACACTTTTCACAATCTCTCTACTCTGATGCTGCCTGATTCTTGATACCATACCCACATCCTGGCCTTTCTTTCTGGTCGCACCTTTCAAACTTTTCAATTATTGGGGTCGATTTCTATGCCACGTTCGCGTTTCCTGCATCCTCGCACACCATTACTATCACTCTGAAGGTCGAAACTGTCGTTGATGTAGCTATTCACGGTCCTTGGACTGTGTTCACCGCTCTTTGCCTTGCAAAGAATCCTCACTGTTGTCTATCAGCCATGTTGCCTCGTCTGCTGAACTGAGGTTATCATGGCAGAGATCATTGGTGTCGCCGCATCAGCGACCCAGCTGGGCATAGCATGCTTTTCGTTGATAGACATCATGAGGAAGATAAAAGGGGGAGCCTCGACGCTCGAAAGATATCATGAGCAGCTCCAAGAACTCCAGAGCCTTTCTACTTGCATCTCTCAGAACCCCCTTCTCCAAACCGCTGAGATTGGGACCCAGACTGATGCTCTTCTTTCCATAATCAACAACAACTGCATAAATTCTCTACTCCGCAAGGGAAGAGTTCTCCGTACGTGGGGTTTCCTGTATAGAGAGCAAGACCTTCTGGATATCTTTGTCCGACTTGAACGACAAAAAAGCAACCTTTCTCTAGCCATTGAACAGATCCAGTCCCAAGCTTTGTATCAGATCCAAACGGACATACAAAACATGGCCGAGAAGAACACCGACAACATGAACGAGAAAAAGCCGTCTGACTATCGGAGAGCATCGAGGACTTTGGTCCACGGTGCCTCCTCAGGGTATACCGCTTCCTCGAACACTCACTATGATCTTTCTGAACTCAATAATCTCGTAAGGTCCTTGGTCCCTCCTGAGTTTCAGACAAGATTTCCCACAGACTGTTCTTCCCATGATAATGAGCAAGGATCTTCGAACAACTCCAACAATCGAACTTCACAGGCCGATCCAACTTACGACGCCACATCTGGACCCAGCACGGGGAATACCTATAACTACCCAGTAGCTGACCCAGGGTTCCACCAGGTGAATGGAGACACGAACGATCTCAATGACCCGCTGTTCAGCGAATTGGCCCAAAACACATCTCATGGAGAGAAAAGGACCCCAAATATCTACAACAACCCGATCAAGATAGGATTTGGTAACCAATACAATGGCCACTTAGGCGATTCCTATGGACATGCAACCGGTGTGACTGGGTTTCGCATGAGCGGCGGTATATGGAACAACCCAAGGTGCATCGCTTGGCCTTCTACAGGCCCAGGACAAATGTATGGAAGACAATACAACGGCAATGCCAGACGCAACCAGACCGCATGCGCCAGCAGTGATCAGAAGTAGTGGCGCAGTGCTGACTATTTTTGGGCGATTGTCTATATCGAAACTCTTGTGCAGCTCTATGATCAGGTCTCCTTATCCTTTAGTTTAACCTTCTCTATCAAACCACCAGTCCTGACTCTTAGTGTTGATGACTGGTGGTATTTTATCTAAAAATTGAATTCTCATTGCTTCTATATCCTTGCAGTCTGCGTCTTAGTATCCCTGATACAAAATGATCCTCCATCCTCAATTAGTAAAATGAGGGCGTGTGAGAAGTAGACAGCGTATACCCAGGGACTCCTGAGGTACCAGTACTTACTACTCTAGCATGTCGGTGGGTTTCGCGCTGTAGTAGTATTAGATCAGCCCTTGTGCAGAGCCCAACAGGACTCTTCAATCCTAGTGATTTCATGACCTTAACAGATCAATCCGTAGATCGGTAGACTATATTGAGTATATAATCTTGTATCTCTTCCCCATACGTTAACTCGAAAAATAGTTGAGGGTTACTGTATCAATAGTATACAGGATTGAAACATTAGATGAGGATAAGTACGCAGAATTTCCTCGTAAGAGCAATATCTCCAATCACTTGTCGATACCTAAGTAAGGTAGACAGAGGAAGGAGCTCACGTGATATGGCACGTGCTCTGATCATATCCGTTTTGCGCTATCGCAAGAGCCAATCTTTGACTTCTTTCCGATAGCAAAATCGCGGAAGTGCCTTCCTTCCTTACCATGAATTATTTCAATCCATTCTCTCGGCAAGGGGCGCAATGGACTTTTGTTGGTCTTACATCAACATTTCCTGATGTCGATGACGATGCAGGTAACTTAGCCAAACACCGTTTGTGCAACACCAAATCAATACCAGGCTGCAAGGCCTTTCACATACCCAAAGAAGATTGCTCTTCATCAAAAGAGGTCCCGATTGGAGACGATGCACTAGGACAATCCCTTACGGACCAAGTACTTGTCTTCCAATACAAAGGCAAATTCCATGCTGTCGATCATGTGAGCAAACAATCCCAGTAACTTGTCTCCTGTAACCCCAGAAGAGCTAAGACGATTCTTAGTCTTGCCCACACAGTCAGTTTCCCTTATCGAGAGGTACGCCCTTTGATATCGAAGATTTTGGAGTCACCCTCAGTGTGGGGGTCTCGTGTCCGAAGCATGACTGGTCTTTCGATTTATTCACCGGCATTTCAGATCGTGGAAGTTACAGACTCAAAACGTGGGAGGTCCAGATCAGAGACATTAAAGAGTCGGCCACTTCCGAGACAAACGAAAAGAATGACGTGTCAATGGACAAAGAGGTTTGGGTGAGGAGAAAGCAAAGGATAGGTTGACCGGACCTGCCTATGTCGGTTTGCCTAAAGATAATGGGATTACCAACATACGATGGTCTAAGTGTCTGGAACTTGTCATTGACACTTGAGTCAAAGGCTTCATTCACCAATATCATCCGGATCGATTCAGAACACCATCGAGCTGTAGTCACTGCCACGCGAGCCTGGTAAACTATTTATACCCAGCGGCATTGAACATACATGGTCTCTTGCATCTAACCCATAACATTTCAACCCGCAACCTCACATCATTTGATTCGAGCCTCGCGACTATGAATAACACCAGACGTGAAATCCATTACACCATAGCATGGATTGCTCCTTCCCTGAAGAAATCGCTGCAGCTAAAACTCTACTCGACGATCGGCATGGTACTCCTGATGACTTTGACCAACTACCAAGTGACAACAACTCATATACATGGGGACGTATGGATAATCACAATGTTGTTAATAGTTTCGCTTCCTGCCGGGACAAAAGACCTTGTGTCTGCGGCTGTCACAGTTGCAAACCTGACGTCTTCCTTGAATCACATACGAATTGGTCTACTCGTGGGAGTTGGAGGAGGGATCCCCAGACTAGACCTCGGTCGAGGCATACGCCATGGTGATATTGTTATCAGCCAACCGTAAGGAAAAACAGGAGGTGTGATTCAGTATGACCGAGGACGAGTGATATCCAATCAGATATGGGAACCAAGGGGCTCCCTCAATATACCACCTCCTGTTCTGCTCAATGCTCTGGCAAACCTACGCTAGAAACATCTGATAGACGACCCCAAGGCTCCTGAGATACTCCATGATATGTGGAAAAACGAGCCCCGAACGAAAGAAGTCGGACTTATTCACCAAGGTGCACGATATGATACACTTTTCGATCAGACGTACTCTCACATTGAAGGAGAAAGATGTGACCAATGCGATGGATCGAAACAGATCCCATGGGACCGCCGAGGGACATCCGATCCTCTCATCCACCACGGCATCATAGCTTCTGGAAATGTAATAGTGAAAGACGCCGTTACGAGAGATCAAATCGCAAAGGCCGTTGGAGAACAATGTATTTGCCTAGAGATAGAGGCGGCTGGCCTTATGAACCACTTCCATTTTCTCGTCATCAGAGGTATATCTAACTATGCCGATAGCTAAAAGATTGCTGGAATTGCTTTCTGAAGCCAAAGGATACGGACTCAAAACCTTTGTCACCAGTCGACCGGAGCTTCTTATTCGCCTGGGCTTCTCCAACATCAACGGGAGATATCGAAATATCATCCTCCATGATATAGCCGAGTCAATTATCAAACATGATATTTCTGTATTTTTCAATCATCAACTTTTACTGATCAGGTCATATAACGCTTCTGTGTCCGCGTTAGGACATCTATCCCACGACTGGTCTGGTAGTTCAATCACCAAAGGCCTGGCGAAAACGGCGAGCCCTCTTTCCATCTATGCTGCGACCGTTTGTCGATTTATTGCAGACTGGCGGCCTGGAGACCCTGAAGAGCAACTCGCGACTATCTTACAGCATCAGAGCATAAGACACACCTCTCAGCTGAAAGCTGCATATCTCCCTGTGCTGGATAACCTGGTCAAAGATCTATGCAGACAGAGACGAGAGATTGTTTTAGAGCGATTTCGTATGATCGTTGGCACCATCGTAATTTTGGCCCGTCCGCTTTGCATCAACTCCTTGGCCAAACTCCTTTCAATTCCAGTGGTCATTATCGAGGGCCCCCTGCGGAAGCTTCACTCCGTTCTACATATTCCAGAAAAAGGCCGAAGGGCCTGTAAAGCTGTTGCATCTATCATTTCGTGATTTCTTTTACACCACGAAGAGCTTGGGCAAGAAGGCTTTTGTATCGATGAGACCTTGGCCCACAAGAGGACTTTGATGGATGCCTCAATGTCATGGAGAAGTTTCTTCGAGCCGACATGTGTGATTTGCAAGCCTCAAAAACAGAAAGCTCGACTATTGATAACAGCAAGATTGACTCCAATATACCTCAGGAAGTTCAGTATGCCTGTCTTCACTGAATCACGAACTTTGAAAAATCACAGACTTTTGGTAACCAGCACGTAAGAGCTCAGGATATCGTTGATGAGTGCGAGACAGTTCACCGACTCTTCAAAACATACTTCCTCCACAGGGTCGAGGCTCTTGGTCTGATGGGATGAGCAAGTGAAGGCTTGTCGACATTGAAATGCCTTCAATCCGTAAGTCCACTTTGATTCACCAGTGCTCTGCATTCTGTATTAATAAATATCGACAGATGGTACAGTGTTGTAAAGGATTCAGGGCCTTTCTGGAAGACGCATCGAAGTTTTTGTGGGCGAACATCTTTATCATCAGTTCTGCTCTACTCCAGGTGTACTACTCTGCGCTCTTGTTCGCACTGCAGAAAATCAAGATACGAAGCCAATTTCAGGGTGATATGCCCAGCAGCATTCTGTATCTACCAGCAACTCAGACAACTGGAGTAGCATTGTATATCGAATCAAGTACGATCGGCGCAAATCCGTATCCGAAGTGCATTCTCGCCTGGATCGAAACCGATAGCTTCTTCCTACACTCACGGGAGTGTCAATCTATGGAAGACTGAAACAGTTGCTCACTTGTTTGAGCCTAACGGACGAGATGGCGCAGCTCTAACCATAGGAACGCTATCTATATCATTCTCACTCAATTCGAAACTGTTAGCAACCTCCTTTCAGAGCGAGGCAGCTATTCGAGTATGGGACACTGATACTCGAGTATGCGTCAAAGTGTTGATTGTATCTCCAGCTGACAGAATCTGGGTTTGTTTTATAGATGAATATGCAATTTCGGTTACCCTTAGCGTTACCGAAGTGCAACCTGGGGAAGGAGGACATAATTAAGAACAAGAATAGCCTTTAGAGGTAGGACAACATAGAAACGTCTAATTTTGGAGTTTAATGCTACGCTTCGCCTCCAGGATGATGCTGCGCCTGCACGCTCAGCCCTTTGATGAGACGCGCCACATTCTTATTGGCTAGCACACGATATACAGCCAGAGATAGGCTGACAGCACTTGGCGTTTACAGGGGTTTCTGGCTACCTCAGTGTAAGCACCATGCTTAAATAACTCAGGCTTCAACTTTCTGCTCGTGATGAAGGACAAAGTTAGTTGTTGCAATTCAAAATGACTACCATCGCCAAGGAATGCTTTGCTGAGCGCAAGGATTCGATTCAAGTCCATGATCACTGTCCTGAACAACCCTACGTTGAATTAGAGGTCCCACAGGATGCCAAGAGAGTCACAGCTGTCACTTTTGAGGGGATATCACGAGATCAAGGTAAGTGTAAATGCTTCTTACCCCAAGTCAATTCTGACATTTTGCATAGGCTGGGCCGATAGAGCGGAAGCAGTCTCGTTCACATGGTGGGATGCCTCAGTTAAGCGTCCAGAAGGACGTGGAGATCTGCGCACAATCACCGTGCTTAACAATCGTCTCGCAAACTCAGAACCCCAGAACTGGTCTCAACGCTGGCATGTATTCCACGGACCTCGAAGACGACTATGGATTCAAGCCCTACGACCAGGAGATATCATTCAGCTAATCCCTCGCGCTATGTACATGGCGTGGACGAATATTATTGACGAGGGCCGCATCAAGATTGAATACGAGGCTAAGGAATTGGATGAAGACATGCAGGCACTTCAGATTACATCGAATACTTCTCACTACTCGCAGTCTTTGGATGTTGTGCGTCAGGATGTTCGACTCCTACACGTTAAGCCAGGGAAATTTGACGACCCTATTGAGGGTCACTTCCGCCTTGTCAGTCTAGAGGACGTCGAAAATGGTGGAATCGACTTTCACGCATTGTCCTACTGTTGGGGTGATCCTACAGAACGTGAGGAGATCTTCTTATCCTCGAGTTCAAAAGAAGCCGGAGAGGGAGAGCCATTCAGTATTGGCAAATCCGCAGCCCAAGCCTTGCGTCGTCTGAGGCACGAAACGGAAACATTGGCGATCTGGATTGACGCCGTGTGTATCAATCAGGACGATCTCGAAGAACGGGCTCAGCAAGTCACGCTGATGAGTCAAATCTACTCACTGGCCTCGATAGTCCACATCTGGCTCGGTGAAGATAACCATGGTGTTGAGGCTTGTTTGAAGCTTATCCGAGATATCTGCAACTTCAACAGCGAGTTATGCCAAGGCGGTGAGAAGTGCAAATGCCCCGGAACAACTCACTCGATACCGTTGGAGGAGATGAAGGACTATGCGCAGAGCAAAAAAGCCGAAAACCAGGCCATATCTTTCCAAGGCATGTTGGAGGTCTTTGATCTCCATCTCAAGACATGGTCAAGGGAGATCATCGATCTTGCGGGCTGGTACGGCAATACCCAACTTTCATTTCTTATGAGTACTCTATACGAGAACCCATGGTTCTCTCGAGTTTGGGTCATCCAGGAAGCCCTTTCAGCTCAAAAGCCGTTCATTCACTGCTCAGCAGAGCAGGTTCCTTGGGAAGAGGTTGTGCAAGTAAGCAACTGGCTTGAACATCCCGGCCACGCAAACCAAAGTCCCCATATTGCCTCGCAACAGATTTCCATGGCGGCTATTTGGAAGACTTTGAAGCCCAAGGGACGAACGCGAGAAGTTCCTACGACGCCCATTGAAGCACAAGACACAGAAGAACTGTCGAGTATCCTCGAGGTCTTTCTTTCGGGTCTTGATCTCAAGGCAACAGACTCGCGAGATAAGCTCTTTGCTCTACTCACGTTTGCGAATGAGACGCATGACGCCTCAAAATTGGATGACTTGATAAGGCCTAACTATGATAAGTCAAAAGAGAGAGTCTTTGCTGACTTTACGCGCTGGTGGATCCGCGAACACGGATCCCTGGCGATTTTGTCGTCTATTCACTGTCAACCTTTACGGACGTGGGTGAGAATTCTGGGACCAGATGCCAAGGACCTAGTAGCTGGACAGCCTACTTGGTCTGTCAATAGCAACGGGAGTTCAAAATGGACACAAGCCAACCTAAACACCCGATTTAAATTCAAAGCGGCCGGTGATACGAAACCGAACATCGGGTTACTCGATAACGATGATCCTCTTATCCTGCGGCTCTCAGGGCTACAGATCACGGAGATCAAACGCATTACACAAGCACCCATCGAGTATATATATCCTTATCGTGAGACAAGTGAAAACCAAAGCGAGATCTCGCAGGTCTTGGACAAGATGTTTGATCCCTGCGCCCTAACGCCCTTTTGGACACGCAAACACGGAAAAGACGAGTTCAAACAGGAGAGTATCCAGACATGCAATCAAAAGTACATGGATCATATGCGCTCCCACTGGCAATATGCTTCTCGCCCGGCTTTCAAAGTGATTAGACCAACCTCTGGTCCGGAGCTGGAATATTACGAGACCAATAAGCTGCCAGCATGTATGGAGCCATGTTTCTTTGTTACACATTCTGGGCTCTTTGGACTATGCCCTTGGCGTTCGAGGGAGGGAGATGTGGTTGTTTTGCTAGATGGTGGAAATGTGCCGTATTTGTTACGACCTGCTGAGAAGAAGGATGATGAGTTAAGATACGAACTTGTGGGGGAATGTTATGTTCAGGGGATTATGCATGGGGAGATTTTGGAGAGGTTGGGGGATAACGCAACGAAGAGGCAGGTGTTTAGCATTGTTTGATGTTTACTTAACAACACGACAGGTAGGTTCAAGGGTATCGTTTACTATAATCCAACTATATAAACTAGTTTGAACATGTCAGTATATGAAGCTACGCCCTTTCTAATGAAAACAAAGTAAAGCCCGATTAGTGCTCCCAATCAATGCGCAGCAAACCTCAGCTAGAAAACAGATAACCACTCCCTCAGGATCTCAAATACCGTATCCCGTAGTATCCAAGCAAGCCAGTCCCGGACACAACAGTCGTCAGAATAACCACAAGACTAGTCACGATACCTTGCTCGAAAAAGCCAAGCTGCGTTCCCTTCAGTGGGCGCTTCATTTCCGGAAGCTTTGTCGTAGCTTCTTGATCCAGCGCACTGAGCTCCGAGGATGAAGAAGTGCCGACAATCTTGATCAGTTTGGCGTCTACTGCGGTCTTGGTGAGATACTTGGGTTTGGGTCGTGAGAAGAAGTCTGGGTGGTAGATGTTGTTGGTGCCGGATTGGGGAGGGCGGCCAAGAGGGGCTATGGGGGAGTCTGGGGTTGTTTGTTAGTTATGGATCTAGACAAAAGGTTGGATAATGGAGATCAAGGGTTTTGGACTTACAGAATAGCTTGGTAGGAATTTGGTTGACGAAACTGACAGCCGTATCGAGGAATTGGCATAGATACTTGGCCATAGAGGGCGTAGTGAAGACATATGCGGCAGCCAGAGATCCGATACTGAAAAAAGTCAGATATGTGAATTGTCAAAAGGGTATTCTGAAACTTACTCTCTTGCCGTGTCAATCGCATCATCCATACTTGTAACAGAGTGAATAATAAGCGTCGTCTCCTCTACCTTTTGCTTCAGCAAACTCGATTGCCTAATTCCAATCAGTCACAAATCCTGCAACAAACTCACTGATAACATACCTGTTTTGCACCTCAAGAATCACACCATTCGCCCCAGACAAAACAACATGCACCGACTCGTCCTTCTCCACCTCTCTCGACAGGCTCGTCTTCAACGCCCTCGATTTACTCGGCGAAGTAGCCAAGAACTCGGTGCTCTCCTGAACAAGGGCGCGAAGTAGGTCCTTCTTAACCCATTCGTTGACGAGGACAACGTCTGGTGCGTAGGGTGCCTTTCCTTGTAGGCTGAAGCGAGCTGAGACTAGGGCTTTTGCAGCTGCTTGGATGTCTGCGTCTCTTTCAACGAATGCTACCACTGGGGCTTCAGGGTCTGAGACTAGATGATTGTGAAGAAGAGGGCCGTTTGAACCATTTTGCGAGACGCGGATGTGAGGAAGTTTGATGTCCTCAGCCGTGATTGCTTGGCTGGAGACTGTGAAGATGTCCCTGTCTAGTGACTTTTCAATCAATCCTAGTACAAGCTTGGGAGTCTCTTGCAGTGAATTTTGAGTCTACAATAGTCAGTAACTCTTTTAGTTGCACGATTAAGACAAACTACATACCTGAACAACTATGCAGTTACCCGCCGCAAGAGCCGGGGCCAAAGCCGCAATCAAACCATAGAAAAACGCATGCGCCGAAGGCTCAACAACGACAATGCCAACCGGTTCTCGACTCGTGGTATCATCACGACCTTTGGTAACAGAATACTCCTCCTCAAGCTCCTTCTCGGGGTTAATCGAATTATACGCCTCAGCAATGACCTGCAGCGCAAGCCAATACTCAACCTTGACTTCAGCGGGTTGATGCTTTGTATCTTTTGCAATGGCGTCTTGAATCTGCACTGCGTTATCTGCTAAAGCAGTGTGAAGATTCCGCAGTTGGTCTTTGCGGTAGAAGGGGTTGTGAGCGCGGCCGTCTATGGCTGCTGCTCTGATTGCTGCGAAGGACTTGGACATTGTGAATTGCGATGTGAATGCAGCTCTGTGATGGTTTGGATGATTGGAAGCGTAGAGTATTTTGGTGTTGATAATCTATGTCCCTATTTTGATACCTTGAGCTAAAGAGGGTTAAGTCCAGGTCGATCCGGGGTCCCCGGACTGTCCATCGGTTCGGGTGAGGACTCGCGCGGCGTGAGATTCCTCCACATCCCGAGTGGAGATGACTTCCTATTATCCCGGACACTCCGGCCAATCCTACAGAAACTCCGTGTAACCTAGTGACACGTCTAAGAAGGGGAATATTCTAATCTGACCATAATCACCACTTCACATCAACACTCAACATTGTCTACACCAAAGCAACATCACAATGTCAACAACCGCTACCCAAACAGTCAGCCAAAATGGCAACTTCCACAGCGCCATTTTGCGTGACTACGAGCTTCACCACTCTCAGAGCAGCGAGAAATCACCAGAGGCTCCCTCATCGACAAGTTCCGTGAGCCACCCGGAATTTGATCTTCCCCATCGGCGCGTGCCTTCTTACAGGCCGCTCAACCGGGACCCAGAGCATGTAAATGGCGTTCGCGTGTACACCACTACACCTGAGCGATTCTTCATCACAGCCATGTTTCGTGGACTCAATTTCAATGCTGTAAGTCGAATGATTCCGGGTGAAGATTGGGGGTTTTGCTAACTTTTGAAGGGCGCGGCGCAATGTTGGAGAGCGTCGGTTGGGAAGTTTACGGATAAAGTTTGGAAGTATCACATTGGAGGAGAATTCTAGGTTAGCAATTTGGACAACTTGGGCGAGGCCTGTTTGATATTATTTCCAAATTGATTGGTACTGCGTTCTTCTTTTTAGTATCACTATATACTTCCTCGAACCAATTTCATACCCATTATTGTATCAATGAGACGTCTTGATCGTGCCACGTGACTGCTCCGATGGCATGAATCTCTGTGAGATACAGATACAGATACAGATACAGAGCCACTTAAACATATTAACACATTTTGAAATAAAACGAGATTTGTAATAGTCATCCATCTTGTATTCTTCTAGTACATCTATCAAGTTGTCTATTCATCTATTCAGAAGCCTTCACACCCTGCATATCACCATAGTCCTCTCCCAGTTCCTTATCACCCACCTGAGGCGCCGTCGAAGCAAGAAGCACATAAAGCATCCTCGCCCACTCAGTCTCACTAGTATTCCTCCACGCATGCATAGTCGCTCTCTGCACGGCAACATCCCCCCTCTTGAGCACACGCTTATCCCCCGAATCCAAAATAAGCTCAACCTCGCCCTCGAGCACAACGCCATAGTCGAGACTAACGGTGCGATGCATAGGTGAAACAAGCCCAGGGCACATGTCGACGTAGCGCAGAACTGTGCCGGTTGACACGCTCAGGCCTGGCTGGTTGGTCAGGAAGCCCTGGTAGGACTCTAGGTCGGCATTGTTGGTGAGCTTGGCTGGGAACTCCTTTGTGGCGTAGCCTAGTGCGAAGTGGGCTTCCTTGTTGGGGAGCTCGTAGAAGGGAGCGTCTGAGTCGAGGGTTGTGTCGACGATGGCTTTGCCTTCTGAGTTGTGGGTTGTGATGTAGCGTGAGGGCTGTCTGAGATTGCCGTTGAGAGCCATTGTGGGATGTGTGTATGAGTATAGAACTAGGTAGATTTGTTCAAATGATATAATTTGGTTGTGTTATCTTCTTTATTGAAGATATCTCTTGTCCTTCCCTATTGTTTTATGTTGTCGGCTGATCAGTCACTGTTTCTATAACCTTGATAATTCCCGTTGCTTGTGCCGGTCGGGATGTGGAGAGGCCCCGACTTGGCCGGCTATTTGACCTCCGATCGTCCACTTGGCTAACTACTCCACGGACTTCGGGATTACAATATGCATGTATGGTAGCTTAATAATTGATATTGTACTGTTTAATTTCCGTTGAATAGTGATACGTCCTTGATACAATCTGCTACTCACAGTCAATACAACACACACTTTTGAAAAGCAACCCTGTAATCTTCACGATGGGATCAACAAATTACTCCCACCATTTCTCAGGAAAGAACATACCTTTTGGTATAGCTTCTTCTGAAACCCACCAGAGCCCTCAAGCTGTAACCAGACTAGAGAACACTGTGGTCTTTCTTCATGAACTCGAGGAGATTTTCAAAGACATCACTGATCTCCCTGCCGGTGTCTTTAACCAGCCAACTTTGAATACTTTCGCAGCTCTTCCCAAGACCATTCATCAGCATGTACGAAAGACGATCCAAGAAACATATCAGAAGAATGGCATCGATGGCTTCCCTTCCACTAGTCGTCAAGACATAGGGAGCGTTACAATGCATCTGCCAGTAGAAATCAAAGACTTCGCAGGTACGTCCCGAACCCATTTCATTCAAAATAATAGCTCACAAGCGTTTAGACTTCTCCTGTTCACTTGACCATGTAATAAACGCAGGCCGCATAGTAGTCAACAACCCAAAGCCTCCTCCTGGCTTTTTCCATTTCCCAGTTGGCTACCAAGGCCGGTCAAGTTCCATCGTTATCTCAGGCACTGATATCGAGCGTCCTTATGGGCAGTTTCGTAACCCTGCGGCTTCGGCCGGAGGACAGGAGAGTGCAATCATTTATGGCCCTTCGCAAAAGGTTGACTATGAGGTTGAGCTTGCAGCTGTAATTGGAAAACCATTGCCTATGAAGCAGAGGTTGAATGCCAAGGATGCTGAAGAGCACATCTTTGGTTTTGTGATTCTTAATGATTGGAGTGGTAAGTAACGTAATCGCTTAAGCACTGGGTAGTCACTGACCAGTTTTAGCTCGAGATATTCAAGGTTTTGAAATGAGTCCACTTGGCCCGTTCAATGGCAAAAGCTTGGGCACTTCCATCTCACCCTGGATCATCACGCTCGACGCCCTAGAGCCATTCAGAGTCAGATCTCCTCCCCAGCAAACCCTATCAGCCACATACCTGCAACACCCCAACCCCTCAACCTACTCCATCACGATGAAAGTCGAAGTCCTCGCCAATTCAAGCGCAACAACCCTGGGTGTATGTCCCGTGGAAGCGCTATACTGGACTCCACAGCAAATGGTAGCGCACTCGGTCAGTTCAGGCAGTGCCCTGCGAACAGGCGATATCATGGCTACAGGAACAGTGAGTGGCTCCGATGAAGCAAGTCGCGGCTGCATGCTTGAGACTACTGAGGGAGGCACGAAGCCGGTGACATTGAGTGATGGGTCTAAGAGGAGATATCTTGAGGATGGGGATGTTGTGAGGATAACGGCTTCTGTGGGAGAGGAGTCTGGGGTGGGATTTGGGGAATGTATCGGGCAGCTAACGCCTGCTAGATCTTAGTGAGATCTTGGACACATTTTACATAGAACTTTATAAACGAAATATGGTAATAAAATGCTCTTCAAGTAATGGTTGAGTTTGTCCTAGTTGCAGATCTTTGTCTCGAGATGCTCTTGTTACGAATCTGGCAATCAATCGTCCAGATCTTATCGGTACAATCATTTATGAATGGCAACGAAGGACTGCGAATGAACTCTTTCCATCTCGGTATCGATAGAATCAACCCAAGAATAAGCCACTTTCTTGAAAGTTCATAAAAATATACTTCAATTTCTACTATATCTTAGCATAACTACTCAATCCTTCGCGCATGAGCAATATCATCAACCCCCTTTCCCCGCTCAACCTTGGTCTTCACAACCCCATAGACAGGAATCTCAGAGAACCCAGTAGCGATATGGTTGAGCGTCGGCAACGTATCCCAAGTACCCGCCTTGAGGTTCAACTCGCTACCACTCCCAGCCAATGTCTTCTCAACCCTTCGTGCCGTAGTCTCTAGTCCATCCTCAATAAACACGGGGTATTCAGCGTCGGGAACACCTGGCTGGCCAACAGAGGGCACGTATCTATAGACGAAAGTTCCTTGCTCGTCCGGAAGAGGTGCTGAGCCTGGAGGACCACTAGGCGGAGCATGGCCGTTCGTTCCATTTGTCCCGTTTGTCTTTGCACCGCCTTCCTCAAGACCATTTATGGCGATATCAACGAACTGGATGCCTCTCCAACTGCATCTGATGCTGGCAGAGGTACCCTTGTCCTCAACTTCAATATCGCAGAAAAGCTTAGGCATACCAAGCTCTTCACGACCAGTGACGATAGGATCCGCTGAGTTCTCCAGCAGAACAGCAAGGAAAGATCCATAGACCTTGCTACCGTCCTTCTTCTCGTATTGAACCCCATGGATCCAAAGACCAAAGAACTTGTAGCCACCTCCGCCGAGCCACTTCATATCTCTGAGTTCAGTGCACGAGAATGTTGCTTCGGCGACGGTTCCGGGCTTGTAGAAGCTGAACTGCTTGGTAGGGAAGAGGGTCTTGAGATATGTTGCTGAAGACTTGAAGCGGACCGACCATGTTGTGAAAGCAGAGTCGTCAGAAGTATGTCGTCGGCCGTAGTAATCCTGTCGAGGACTTGGCATTGGGCCGAAAGATACGGGGGATTTCCAGTGTAGGTTCTTGTTCTGGGCCCACAGGTGGTCCTTGAGGGCTTTGGTTGAGTTGTGCCACTCGTCGTGGTTGAAGTTGTAGTCGAGAAACTTGTAGACTGATAGTAATTAGTACTGTGATAAAAGAATACTCATGGTGATGATCTTACTGTTGAACTTTGCACGCTTCTCGCCGTGCAAATCCTCGCCCGCTTGTCGAGTGAACTCCTGGACTGTATGGGCTCTCTCATCTCTGACCTTCTCGTACAAAGCAAGTCGTTCGGGGATATCCTGTGCTGTGGTACCAGGAGGTAGCAAGGCAGCCAACGATGCTGCGTCTTCAATGGCAATTCCACCTCCCTGTCCCTGATCTGTAGCCCAATGTCAGCGAGGTGATTATACTCTCGATATTAATCAACTTACGGGGTAGGAATGGATGCGCCGCATCTCCAAGCAGCACCAGACGATCCTTATGCCAGGTCGGAATTCGATCCATATCCAATAAAGTCCAAAGCTTCAACTCCTCAACAGCCACTAAACTCAAAAGCTCCCGAACCCTCGGCTCAAAGTCGCGGTAAACTTCAAGAAGCAACTCCTTACTACCGCCGTGTCCCCAGCCTATTCGAAACTCATTAGTGACGTCTTCTACTTCGCTCAAGTTCTCCAAACTTACCGGTTCCCTTGTTCGCTCCAGCAGAGAGAGCACTGGGATGAATAGCGACAAAGTTCATGACGGTGTTGTTAGAGCAGGGATACATGACTAAGCGACGATCATCGCCCATCCACATGGTCATGTATCCTTGGCGTTCAGTGAAGACTTTGGTGGTTTCGTTACTTCGGATTGCGTCGAGAGGGATCATGAATCGGAAAGCGCTTTTCCCAGAACCGAATGGCTTGATATCAGACCCTGCGACGATTCCTCGTGTTATTGACTAGAATGGATTAGCAAGGTTCAGCCTTGGTCGGATCGGATGAGAATATCTTACGCTAACGCCGTCTGCACCGAGTACCAAATCTCCTGTGAGTGAAGTGCCATCTTCGAGTTTAACTGTCGCCGTGGCAGGGTCGACGCCAACAACAGGGCTGGAAGTCTTGAGAATAGCTGGTGTTCCAGCACCTTCGCTCGATGTCGCTAGTCTTTTGAGTTCTTCGTGGAGACGAACACGGTGAGAGAGGACCCAGGGCTACAATATTGGTTAGTGAGCTATGGTGCGAAGAACCAGACCAGCAACATACATTTTGCCAGATAGAGAGTGGCCCCTTCAAGTTCATGTCAAATTTGATGTCTCCAGCTCCAGTGTACTCGGTGATCTGCATAGATTAGCTTTGCAGCCAAATAAATCATGTACCTGCCTGCTTTGACTTACTCCTTCAACGGGGTTGGCGCCAAAGGTTTCTGGGTACACCCCGAATTTTCGCAGAATGCTATGGCAATTAGGGGCCAGGTGGATTGCGGCTCCAACTTCTCTTGCCAACTGCGATCTCTCGAATAACTAGTTATGCGATGTCAGTGGAGTACCATTCACGTAAATAGACTTTCTCATACCGTTACATGGTGGCCTTGTTGGCGCAGACCAAGTGCCGCGGTCAATCCACCAATACCTGCGTTCGTTAGCTTAAAATGTTGTCAAGACATTCTGATTATATTAGTTACCTGCTCCCACTACGAGGATGTTCAAAGGTGTTGAACTCGAATCTTGAGCCATGGCTGCTAACTTGGTAAACTCTGCTAAACCTTTGGAGTATCTTTGATGAGTATGTTGATATGCACAGCACAGCACAGCACAGCAAAGACGACCCTGTGATATATCACAAAGTAATGTCTACTTATCAACTGCCTTACCCAATAACTATCCCCTGGAGTATCGCCCATCTCATCTTCATCCCCTCCCCCAATGCCCCGGGCTAGTGCAGCCATCGTGACATCGGGTATCGGCCCCACGCAACCGAAAACCCCAGGCTCGGAACCCTCCACGTGGAGAACAGAGGATGGTTCGGCCGAACAATTCGGTCTACACGCGAGTTATGGTGCAAGTGAGGGGCAGTTATCCACTGTAAGGCAAGTGAAATAGGTCTATGAATAAGATGAATTACATGAGCTTTGCTTTTTGATTTAGCAAGAATCAGTTCATCATTCTCACTCTCAACACCATGCCCAACCCAATCAAGGAAGATCTCCATACAGTGGATGAGGAGTCATTTCCTTACATTTTTGAGCAAAATGCTACTGTCCCTCTCAAGGCGGGTGATGGTCTAGTTCGTCTAAATGTCTATCGTCCAAAGGGTGTTGATAAGGTACCTGTTCTTGTCACATACGGCCCCTACGGAAAGGATATTTGGTATCAAGAGTAAGTTTCTCCTGTTGCCTAACTTCAAATACATAATTAACATTCTGTGTAGCTTCCATCCAAAGTCCTTCAATGAAGTCAATCCACAGCACAAATCAAAGCACTCAGCATGGGAGACCCCAGACCCTGGCTTCTGGACCAAGCACGGCTATGCCATTGTCCGCGCCGACGAGCGAGGTCTCGGCCAATCCTCCGGCAAGCTAGACACCATGTCCAGAGGAACCAGCGAGGCCTTCTTCGACGTTGTGGAGTGGGCTGCTGAGCAACCTTGGTCCTCTGGCAAGGTCGGTCTTCTCGGCATCAGCTACTACGCCGGAAGTCAATGGCGAGTCGCAGCCCGTAAGCCAAAGGGCTTGAGCGCTATTGTCCCCTGGGAGGGCATGTCGGATTACTACAGGGATAGATGTCGTCATGGTGGAATTCTGTCAAATGCTTTTATCAAGTTTTGGTGGAATCGTCAGGTCATCACCAATCAGTACGGACGACCAGGTAGGAGTGCGCGGAATTGGGGTCCTGATACTCTAGAGGGCGATCTATCCGAGGAAGAGCTTGAGGCCAACAGACAAGACCAGACCAAGGACAACCAAGCCAATCGCTTCCGAGATGAGCCCTACTACGCTTCTAAAGAGTATGATATGGGCGATATCGAAGTCCCTCTACTCTCAGTTGGTAACTGGGGTGGTATTCTCCTGCATCTCCGCGGAAACATCGAAGGGTATATCCACGCAGGATCCAAATTCAAATACCTCCGCCTCATCACCGGTCGTCACGATCTCCCCTTTTACTACGAAGAAGAGGCCGAGATTCAACGCAGTTTCCTGGACGCTTTCCTAAAGGGCCAAGACCGCGTCGGCTGGTCACAAGAAGGCAAAGTCGCTCCTGTCAGCCTCGTTCTCCGCAAAGGCAACGTCGGTTTCAACGATGCCGAAAAGGAGAAGGTGTATCCTCGCCGCGAAGAGAACGAGTGGCCAATTGCACGCACGCAGTACAAAAAGCTCTTCCTCACACCTGACCAAGGTCTTAGCTGGGACGAGCCCAGAACCGATCGCAAGAAACTGTCTTACAAGGCCCTAGGAACGCTGAAGGAACCGGAGGTGCTCCAGTTCTCGACTAGTCCGTTTGAAGCCGAGACAGAGATTACGGGACACGTTGTCGCGCGTCTCAATGTCTCAGTTTCCCCTGACCCGTCAGGTCCCACGCCGAGCGATATCGATCTGTTTGTCACGCTACGGCACTACGACGCTTCAGGCCAAGAGGTGTTCTACACTGGCACTGCAGGCGACCCCGTCCCTGTGACAAAGGGGTGGTTGAGGGTGTCGCTACGCAAGGTAGACCAAGAACATCCCAAGCACCGCGAGTGGCTTCCCCACAGGAATTACACCAGCAAGGATGTGCTTCCTGTGATACAGGGCGAGATCTACGCTGTGGATGTTGAGATCTGGCCTACGAATGTGGTTGTTGACAAAGGTGGCAAATTGGTGTTTGAGGTGTCGTCTGGTGATACCCAAGGATCGGGAATTTTCTTGCACGACGACCCCGTTGACAGGTGAGCATATGCTTTCAATTCTTCTGATATTCGCGTTACTAACAGCTGTTTAGATCTCCCGAAGTGTTCCAGGGCATTAACAATATTCATTTCGGTCCTCGTCAGCAGAACTATATCACTCTTCCTGTAATTCCCAACTAGACAGTACTTAGATAAATTGCATGATAGATTGATAAAAAGATTTCATCGTTTAAATCGCAAAGCGTCATTATTCAAAGGGTATTCGATGAGTCTAACGGCATTCCTATGTTCCTTGCGTATATTCCCTAGGACCCATATAGCCTGCACAACCAACGGTCATGCGCCATCTATTATATACAATATCGATCATAGAATATTACCACCACGTCTGCTATAAAAGCCCACTCGTTCAACTAATTAAGGCCTTTACAGCATGTAAACGGCAGCGAGGGCAGCAGCAGCAGCCATTCCTCCGCTGACCTTGTTGACACCCGCAGCATTGACGGGGACCTGGGCGGTAGGAGTAGAGGCAGCTCCAGTACCAGCACCAGTAGGCGCAGCAGCTCCGGAGCCACCCTTGGTGTTGGTGACAACGGTCAGAGGCTTCGCGGTGCAAGATGTAGTAGGAAGCGCAGATCGAGTCACGATATCAGGCGTGGTAGCGGCCGCATGGCACTCAGGGCAGGTGATGGTGGTAGAGGCAGACTCGGCAGCGTAAACTCCGGAGAGAACTGAGAACTATTAGCCAATGCTGTTCAGCGTGTATGTTTAGACGATGGAGACTTACCTGCAAGGGTTGCGACAATGGTGAACTTCATGTTTGCTAAGGTAAGGGTATCGTGGTTGTGAAATGAGTGAGAGACAAATAGCGAATGACTGGGCAGTAAGATGTTAAAAAGGATTGTGAAAAAAAGGGGACGAGGAGAAGGTAGGAATTAAGAAGGATATCAGGTAGAATGGAATTCAATTCACGGGATGATAATGATACTAAATTCCTCAGAGTGCAATCTCGTGGTCGATTAGTCTGGTTTGACTTGCAATTTCACGGAAAGATTTGTTTCCGATAGTTCTCGGATAGTCGGCTACTCGGGCAGCTTACCAAACATGTTGTTTTCAAGATCAACAATATTCTTGTTTGTTTCTTGAGGCCTAACAATAAACTCCTAAACCAAGATGTGATAGTCCTAATTCCCCAACAGGAAACAGACTATTCCGTGCACTAGAGCTAATGCCAATCTCCAAAATCTCGCACTAGATCAGTTAGTCTGTGGTCAGACAAGACACAGCGATACACTAGATAACTGTCGGATAGTGGATATCCCGTCCTTTTTTGTCTCACCAAAAAGATCAGAAATGGTTGGAAGAATGCGATCTGCGGCTCAATAGCCTCAATTCTTCCTAGCCCACGGAACCTGACCAAGCCGAGAAGCTGATTACCCCACAAATGGGAAACAAAACACAAATCATCTTCAGCGCTAGAGATGGCGCTATCGTGAACGGGTCGGAGTGATGCCGTGCAAGGTCCCTGGCGATCATCTCCACGTGCTCAATCGGGGGGCTTAAAAACGATGACGTCGTGATTCGGCAATTGAAATGTTAGTAGGGGATGAGTTAGAATTGTTTCTCTTTTTCCCGGAGCTTGTTTCTTAGGGCTGTGGACTGTGCGCCTTAGTTCGCTCCCCAGTAAGATTACCTGTGCCCTCGATGAGGCAAAAGATTGGGCCGGTAAGATCGGAGCGGATAGTCAAGATGCCGATGGTGAGACTAGGGAGAGACGTGTAATTTGCGGAGAAAGATGAGCGAGAGACATGGCTGTTGTTGTGGTGTTGTGCCAAGATCGATCGAAGAGGGTCTGTACTTTGATTTGATACAGCAGGATCTTGATCAAGATAAAATCTACAACATCTGCTGGTGAAACAATCAATTCTTCTATTCGATATCTCCAGCTCAATCATCTCTTCTGTCTCCAACACTCACAATCACTCCTTCATTCCATACAAGTCCTCTTCTCAACACATATCCAAAATGAAGTACTCTACCAGCCTCGCCCTCGCCGCTGCCGGCCTTGTCTCTGCCGCCCCTGCCATGCAGAAGCGTGCCTCTGAGCTCAACGACGGAGTCATCCTCAACTACGCTCTTACTCTCGAGCACCTTGAGAACAACTTCTACATGCAGGGTCTCTCCAACTTCACCGAGAAGGACTTTGCCGATGCTGGTTACGACTCCACCTTCTACAACAACATCAAGGAGGTCTCTAGCGATGAGACCACTCACGTTGACTTCCTCACCAAGGCTCTCAAGGGTATGTTTCCATCATGATTCTCAGTATACATTAGCATACTAACTCTGCTTAGCTGCTGGTGTCACACCCGTCCAGGAGTGCACTTACAGCTTTGGTGTCACCGATGTCAAGAGCTTCCTCGCTACCGCTTCCATCCTCGAGGGCGTTGGTGTCTCTGCCTACCTCGGTGCTGCCGCCGACATCATGAGCAAGACCTACCTCACTGCCGCCGGCTCCATCCTCACCGTCGAGGCCCGCCACTCGTCCTACATCCGCGCCGGCCTCAAGCAGGTTCCCTTCCCCCAGCCCTTCGACGCTCCCCTGACCTACAACGAGGTCTACTCCCTGGCCTCCGGTTTCATCACCGGCTGCCCCAAGGACAACCCTGCCCTGCCCGTCAAGGCTTTCCCCGCCCTGGCCGCTATGGCCTCCAAGGCCGAGATCAAGACTGGTAGCACCGTCACCCTCCAGACCCCTGGATACACTCTTGAGGGTGCCAAGGGCCAGCAGGTCTACGCTGCCTTCATCGCCGTCACCGGCCCTACATTTGTTGAGGCTACCGCTGTTGACGGTGGTTTCACTGTTAAGATCCCTGAGGGTTTCGCTGGACAGACCTACGTCGTCCTCACCAGCTGCAAGGATGCTGTCTCTGACGACACCGTCGCTGCCGGCCCTGCCATCATTGAGGTGAGCACTAATTTTCCACTACATGACGAAAGCTAGTCACTAACAGAAAAACAGATCTCCAGCTAAATATTCACTGAATTTTAAATGGTTGTGGTTAAGTTTCATAAAATTGGGCTAGCAAGAAGACGAAGGTGGTCCAATGTAGCAGTTTGATCTGCATCTTAATTTTAATGAATATTATGTATATACATACTCTTCTTACATATCGAGCTTCAATAAAGGTCTCCTGTATGATAATAATATCACGGTGATAGATTTGCATACGTGATTGATAAATGATTTCGAGATTCAGCACTTACATGTACTAACACAAACGATGCTCCAGGGAGTCTTCTTGCCGTAAATTCAACCGTAATAGTCATGTGAAAGGAATCAAACATGCCATTAGCTAGTAATTAATCACTCGCCACGAACAAGTAATCAAGACTTTGATATAACACAGGTTCTTCGTAATTTAACTGTCTAACATGCATATTGTCATTCTGGACACGCTAACACCCAAGCAATCAAGCAAAAACACTTCCACGGATCTCAAGCCGCAGTAGCAAGTGTCCTGGGCCAAGTCCCAAAAGTGAACTGACTATTACACATATTTGTCAGTTCCCAAGTCTCTGCCTTGAGCTCTCCGTAAACGCCCTCATCCTCCTCATCACCCACCGCCCCCGCCACAAACAGCGCCGACATGAAGTGATCATCTGTAGCATGCGCATCCCTATAACAAGGATGCTTCATCAACCTCGTCATGGCGCGTCTAAGCCGAGGCCCGCTGTTGTTCTTGATGACATCCTCCACAGCCTGCCTAAACTCCAGCGCCCACGCCTCGGGTGGCTTCTCCTGCGCAAAGTTGTCCGAGTAGTACACGATGGGCGCCCAGATGTTGCGGTAGAGATTGTGCACCGCGCCGCCAGAGCCGATGATCAGATAGCCTTCTTTGCGTAGACAGCGGAGGGTTTCGCCGACGCGCATGTGGTAATGCGGGTCGAAGCGCGCGTTCATGGAGATGAGTGTTGTTGGTGGGCAGCCGTTGGGGAACATGCGGACGAGGATGAGATATGTATCGTGGATCCATTCAAAATCCGGATTACCGGAGACGTTGAAGCCGGCATTTTTTAGAAGTGAGATGCATCTCTCGCCAGTTTCGAGATCGGGATTGAGTTTGTAGTCGACGTATTTTGAGGGGTGAACATACGCGACTGGTGATTTGCCTGGTTTGGGGTTCATAGCAACTTCCATGCGGTCACCGGCGGCGTCCCAATGCGCGCCCTATACTGCGTTAGAAGAATGATCTGAGTGTCTAGGGGTGAACTCATACCATCATTATAACACCTTTAATCTTGTTGGCTAGTGCTTGATCGCCAGCCTTTTTCCAATAATCGGCTGACTCGGACTCCTCTCCCAACATCATGGTCGAGCCATGAGAAAAGAAGTGGACTGGTGCTAAATTGGCTTTCATGATGTTAGCTAATTACTTTGATAATACCGACTAAACATACCCATTATTCAGTTACTGTGCATGAATTTTATATGTTTTTATCATAATCTGAGTTGAGTTCTGCTGGATGACGGATTTGCTCTAGGGTGATCAACGCCATGGACTAATATCGCCATCGGGATGTGGAGGATCCCGCCGAAAGCCAATTTCGCCAAAGTGACCGTATCACCTCCAATCACATCCCTTCTTCTCTTCCCCGCAAACTTCCCCGCAAATGAATCTACCGCGGAATCTTTGATATGCCCGACCCGAGGAAAAAAAGGACAATTTCCCCGTCTCCTTCTTCCTCCTCTCCACGTCCCGATTACCATCCTACCTCTCTCCACTTACGATAGTCTCCCTTCACCATGTCGACGACGCAGCCGGGAATGTTCCAATGTGGACAATGCAAGAAGAATTACAAGCGTCTTGATCATCTAGCGCGTCACGTGCGCTCCCGTATGTCGCCCACATAGTTACCCCAGTCTTGAGGATCCCGAGTTGGTTAACAGGTTACTACTACCATAGATACCCAGACCAAGCCCTACAAGTGTCATGTTTGTCCAAAAGCCTTTACACGACCGTTGGTCCCACCTCCTTGACCTCTTGTCCTTGGATGACTAACATCCTGCGTTAGGGACCTGCTTAAAAGACATGTTGCTGGACATGGCTCTCAAGTCGGGGAGAGTTCTGTAGGTGAACAACCCAGATTCATGCCTGGAAGGGTAGGAAAGGCCTGCAGAGCTTGTTCATCCAATCATCTCCGCTGTAGTGACGAGAAGCCATGTCGTCGTTGCCAAGAGAAGGGCATTGACTGCAAGTGGAATGACTCCATGGACCTCGATGGCGACTTTCCCTCGCCTGAGGGCGAGCAACAGACCGATGAGTCCATCTTCTCTCACGATAACGACGCCTCGTCTATGGCTGCCTTTGCAGACCCTAACCCTATGGGATCAAGCACGATTGGATCAACCTCTGCTTCGTCAGGCATGGGACAACCCTCGTTGGACATCTTGACACCCCAGACGACGCAGAGTCTATTCCATAATCTCGGTAAGTCCCGACTCTATCATAAATGCAACAACCAGCTGACAATGATCAAGACACATCGATGCCCACTGAGGCCGATCCTCTTTTCTTCCAAATCCCTGACCTCAACCTCCTCTCCGGCGCGTGGGCCTCCGCCAGTACCAACGATGTCGAGATGTTCTCATACAATGAACTGGATGATATAGACCTTCGATTCCTCGACTCTTACAACACCAGCATCCCCTTCGAGATCAGGAGTATTCAACCCACTCCCCGCGGCGCGCAAACACCCCGTGCGGCGTCACATACTGACCCTGGTGAACCCGCTGCCATGTGCACTGAAGCCTTCCAAAACTCTCACTGGAAATTCCGACCTAATGCCAAAGACCATGCTGGTGCTGAGGAGCATAACCTCTCTCTACCTGCCACAGACTCGGCTTACCCCTCACCCGAGTCTGGGGTCGCTTTAGATATGAACACCAGAGTTACTTGTGCTAAACTGGGTGGACCTGCGAGAGACAGAATTCTCATGATGGTTGTCAACAGCTGTCGCTCGGATCATTTGTCTAAAGCTGTAGCATCATTCCCTTCTGCTGAGCTATTGGATACCCTGCTTCAGTATTACCTGACTTCATCTGTTACACACGCTACATCGTTTATTCATGCCGCTTCACTCGACCCCAACGAGAAGAGACCAGAGTTGGTGGCTGCAATGGCTGCTTGTGGCGCGGTATTGACTTCCGATCCTGCTTTGTCGAAGCTTGGCTATGCTATACAAGAATGTCTGCGGGTTGCTGTAGCCAAACATGTAAGTTCCCTTAGTCCCATACCTCTATCATGGTATTAACTCTCTCTAGTGGGAACGCGACAACACCCTTGTGAGAGACTTGCAACTCACCCAAGCCTTTCTCATCACCCTTGAGATGGGAATCTGGAGTGGCCTTCCCAGAAAAGTCGAGATTGCAGAAAGCTTCTTCAACCCTGTCTTGACCATGATGCGTCGCGATGGAAAGTTCAAAAAGTCGGTCTATCCCGACATCAAGCTCGGAAACGTCCATGGTGCGGCCTCTCGACACGAGTGGCTGAAGTGGGTGGAGGATGAGTCATTCAAGAGACTTGCCTGCAGGATGCTATCTCACGACGCAAACACATCTGTGGCACTCCTGGTTAGTCCCTTAGTATCATACGCAGAGGTCTTACTGCCATTGCCAATGAATGCGGAAGTTTGGACTGCCGCTTCCCCAGAGCAGTGGAGTTCATTGATGACATCCCGTGGAAGTAATGAGCCGCTTTATGTCGCAGATGTTATCGACGATCCAGACGTCCTCAATAATCATGCGGGCTCAGTGGACACCTACGTCGCGATACTGGCTGCACTTGCATGCACGTGGACCATGTGCTGGGAATACCTTCAACTGTCCTCTCTGCAGCGCTCAAAACCAAGACGTTGGAATACTCTTGTCACAGAAATGCGGAAAGATGAGTTGCTTAAACTCCTCGGACATCTACAGTTGAGCTTATCTCCCGATGTGTCCATGGATCCAGAGATTCAAATGAGGCTGGAACTCGCCTTTTTGCATCTACAGATGCCATTCGAGGATATCCAGATATTCGCAGGCATGGAGGGCCCCGAGCGCGCTCGTGCAGTCTATCCTACAGTTCGTGACTGGGCGAAGAGCGAAGCGGCAAGACAAACAGTCTACCATGCCGCACAAATCGTGCAAATCGCCAAACAATCACCCAAGGGATCTATGCGCGGCCCCATGGCGATAATCATCTACCACGCTAGTCTAGCATTCTGGGTATACGGTCTTCTCTCTGGGCAGTCAGGTATTTCCCGAGCGCTGAGTCAGAACGTATATCTAGACGACACGGATAATATTGCGTTGCAGCGGTTCAAAGGGTTTGGACAAGGACAGCCGTGTATAAGATGGCGATCGGAGATAGCTGGCGAAGGAGAGGTTGTTATTAGCGTTCCGCTTTCACAGCCTGATAAGGTCATGGAGGCTGTCATGGGAGTTGTGAGGAGTAATTTCAAGGGGTTGCCTGTGCCGCACTTGACGGAAAAGTTGGTTCAGCTGATGGCGGAGTTGGAGAATTCGGCCAAGGGGAAGTTGGATGCGTGATATACCCTGGCGATGTATTCCTCTGTAACATCAAGGTTTGGTTTGACATATCTGCTTTTAATCAGCGTGCAACATTTGAGATGGTTGCAATATCACGTCGATGAATTCATTCACAAGTATAAGTGGACCTCAACAATGGAGTATTTTACTTTTGTTTGATTTTGTTTATGATATTAAGGGTTCCTCTTTAAAGCACACGATGCCCCTTACTGAGGGGGAACTAATCAAACTTGTCAGTCTACATCAACACCCATATCACATCTAAACTCACCGTAGACCAGAGTACCGTTGTCATTGCCAATGCACTCAGCAAGGTTGACGTTGGCCTCAACGGGGTCACCGTCAATGGGGTTGAGGTAAGCACGGAGCACAGGAACGTTGTCATCGCCCTCCATATCGAAAGAGATGTCGCTAGCAGAGCCAGAGAAGCCTAAGCAATGTTAATAACGACCTTTCTGATACATAGTGCAATAACTTACCCTCGCCACCCCAGTAGAAAGCACCGTCGTTGTTGCCGATGTAGTAGTCGAGGTCAAGACGAGACTCTTGAGGCTCACCATCAGCGTCGTTGCACTGAGCAACGAGGATGTGACCGTCCTCGAGCTGGATATCGGAAGAGCTCTCGTGGAAGTTGACCATTTTTGCGGTTGTGAATGTGAAGATGTGAGAAGAGAATAGAAGTTGTTTGCTGAAGACCAAGACTGAGTGAGGCCGGAGATTTACGGACTATATATCTTGTTTCTACAGCGCACTCACGAGAGGCCTCACGCATGCATAGGCGCAGAGCCAAGAATCTCCAAGACCGAGTCAGCCGCGAAGGAAACGATACTGAAGCTGCCACGACTGCAATGCATCAAAAAGTCCACTCTCTCCTCACGTTGACCAGGATATGGACCCCTGAATATTCTCCGCCCTGTGCAAAAAGGCGCGCGGGTGCTCGCTCACGTTGGACCCGCCTTGGCGCATACGGCTCGGCACGACGGTATTGGCTCATTCGTAAGTAAACAACTCGGATTATTGCATAGTGGAGGCCTCTTGTTGATGAAATTATGCGTATAAGATTGAAATCAGATTGTAATACTTTTTTGAGGGATGTTTCACGGCGAGAATAGAGCCTGGGGGTGTAAAGTGGGCTTATAAGAGGGGCTGTGTGCGGTGAAGGTGAAAGAGCTTGGATGCTCGCTCTGCATCTTGCTAATGTCTTGGCGGGTGAGAAATCAGAGCCGAGACCTCGCACGGTCTGGGGATAACGCCAAATGGTCAATTAATCCCTGGCATCATGAGGCTTGGCTTGAGGGGGACCGATAACCGGGTACGGGTACTTGACGTTGACTTGTCTCACGTTGATGTGATAGTCACACACGCACGCCATAGGACTCGTAAGACATGTCCAGCCTATAATTAAATTGAAAACGTATCCGTAACCTATGAATGTAATGCACAGTCTGACAGGTGAAACAACTGCACGCATGGTCCCCGAAGGAAATCCCTAGAATCCCTGCCAGCGAAGGACTCTTTCCGCCGTGGCGATTCTCATACGTTTGCCATACATCCAAAGTGGAACGGTAAGCAAAGAAAAGATACCCATAAGCAATCCAAAAATACCAAAAGGCTCGGCAGCACCCTTCTGTTGAACCCAATCTGCAGCGAAGAATGTCCATGCAAATGCGATGATGGCACGCAGGATAGTCACCATAGTGAAGCAGTCCGCTGCTAGCGAGTGGTAGGAATCAATAAGCTGAGAGTATTAGTATGTGTTCTTTTTTTAGTCGGCCTGGCAACTTACATAGTTGAATCCCACGGAGGGAACTTGCATAAGACCAAAGCTGAGCATTCCATAACCGAACTGCAAACCAATCCATCGATTGGGGCCTGGATTCTGAGCGCAGAAGCCAAAGATGAGTAATCCGCCAGTTGCCGCGAAAAGAGGAAAGAAAAGCGTAGGCAAGCGATCCTCCGCTTCAGCGACACCATGTCGCGTCTTGCTCGCTTTCTTCACCATGCGACCATCAGCCAGCAAAAACGTGTAGATGTATCCGACGATTCCTCCAATAACAGGACCAACGTTGATAAGGCCTGCATTCGCCTTCCAGAGATATGGCGGAGCCGCTACGATCTGAGGTCCTATGGTCGAGATGGTGACGATGCCGCCGACTAAACCAGCGTAGTGAAGCATTACTACCCAAGTACCGGGAAGAGCCAAAGTTCGCCAAGGCTGGATGGCTTGCTTGAGTAGGCTTCCACGAGGTTTGATGAACCCTAAAGATTTGACATAGGTAAATGGCTTATGGGTGGTGTGCTGCTGTTCGCTTATAGACTGCTTGTTCTCAACGTGTTCGTTGTTTCCAAACTGAGCTTGCTTCTCAGACTCGGCACTGACGACACCTTCAATTGGCATGTTTCTGGAGTACAATGTCTCTGGGACAAAGAAGACGACTCCGAGGAGACATGCAGCAGAAAGGGCCAGACAGACCCAGAATACCATCTGCCAGCCTTGTTGAAAGACAATATAGCCGCCTGAGATTCCACCTGCGAGTGGGCCGATAACGAGCATAACGGTGTACACGGCCTGTTTTCATTATGTTAGTACTATTCAAGAAGTTAGTTGGAACAGTGAAATTTACCATGGCTCGTCCACGCTGATGGACTGGGAATAAATCTCCAACCAGAGCTGGCGCAACTGAGTCGGCCGCCGCACCGCCAATGCCTTGGAAAGCTCTAGCAGCAAGCAAAGAGTCATACGAAGTAGCAAGGCCACACCATAGCGTGCTAAACGTAAAAAGTAGTGTGGCCAGAATAAGAACCGGTCGTCGTCCCATCCAGTTGGACAGAGGAACCCACCAGATATTGGCACCGCCAAGGAAGAGCACATTGATCTATGAGCGTTAGATACAGCCGATTGTGTTTGTAATAGAGGCTACATACAGCGATCAAGACGGATAGCTCAGAAATACTCCGTGGGTCTTGGGGGAATATCATGGGCCATAACTGGAACGCGGGCGCAATGACACCACTGGTGAAGTTGGCTGTAAAGGCATAGAGAGAGGCTACCAGCAGAGCGGCGACTTTGTGCCAGGTGGGAAAGTTCAAGGGGTCCCAAGGATCGTCAGTAGTGCTGTAGCGAACTACATCGTTGGCGTCTTCATGCTCGCCTTTTCAGTGTTAGACAAGGGTTTTCTGTACTTGAGATAGAACAAATTCTGACTCACGATGGATCTGGATAGTGCCAGGAGGGGTCGCAGCGTCAACCTCCTGCGAAGATAACGCAAAGGCTTGCTTAAAAGACACCATTGCGATGAATTGAAGGTGCAGTTAGGGGTGATGTTTTGTTAATTTTGCATCGCAGGCCATTGATCAATAAGTACTCGTTCGCCAGAGGAGATATCCCTGATTTCCCTCCACGTTACCCCGGATTTCCACATTTTCCCCTCTCTGGGGTCAATCTAGATCGCATGGATCTTGCCCAGACTAACCAACCAAAAAGATGAGAAAGGTTCGTGGCGTTGCTAGACTTCCTCCATTTGGCATATCTCCGGTCGTATTGTCATGGTGTGGTCGGGCTTCCCTCCACTTTCCCGATGGGCCGCTCGGGATGGGAGGTTGGATAAACGCCACGGAGAGGGCACGAATGCGACTGGAAGAATATGAAAAATCGGGAGGTAGATGGGCTATCGTGAGAAGGTAGCGGGAGTTGAGAACGGCAGTATTTAAAAAATTCTTGTTAGATATTAGTAAAACGGTTACTGGAGCATGAGCAAGAAGGAAGCCGACTGCTAGGTGTTGGTACAGGGGTTAGGGGGGTTTCCTACACTCCGGCAGAAGGTGATCTCTCTTATTGGAGTAAATCCTCCTTTGGCTTTAGTAACTAATATTCATTCTAATGTTAAAATGTAACGCGAGCTATAGTTCCGTGCAAAGTTCCCATAACAAGCCAAATAGTAGTATATATATTAATATAAATATTTAAAATTTGTAGAATTAGAAGAGTTTGGATATAATCTTTAGCTAAGATTATATAAAACCATATAAATTAAACTAAGCTTATTATAATTTATATAATCGTACATAAAATATACTATAGAGGAGGGTATCGGTGCTTTTACACGCCCACTATATCATATTATTACCAAAAGGAAAGGTGTATTTATAGTACCGTAATATATGTAGAAATTATGTTTCCCTCTATTAACATAACCTATTTCGCCGGAGTTCTCAACAAGGTTATTCACTCATCATCATCACGAGGTATCACTGATACCCAATGGTCAAAGTGAACATGCTTTCCCTTATCCTCGCGCTCTTCACGCTCTTTCTCCTCCCTTTCCTTTCGACACACACCGCACTCGGAAGCTTGGCTCACATCCCGGTCCTTAACCCCCATTTCGCAAAGACCATATCTATCCATGTCGACGTCTTCGCATAAATCGTAAGTTATTTTCTGGTTCCATTTCTTGCCGCCGCGACACTCGTCGAACATGGTCGATTTATAGCACATGGTTGTTTAGAGTATACCTTTTTCTTTTTTGGGAGCGAATTAAATAGCTGTATGTCGGGGTAGGATTGGGAGCTCAATGCACTTCAAGGGGAGAATCTGGGGCTCTTGGGTTTTGTTTGTACACTGTTTGAGTATTTAAATAGGTGTGGAAAACAGTTCCGGTGTGATGCAGATCTTTTGGTGAACGAGACATCTATTCAGACATGCCATGAACCACCACTAGAAGACGAGTTCAAGCGAGGCGGCATTGAACAAGGACTCGTGATATATATCGTCACCAGAACATTAAGCGAGTGTCACATCTATCCACGTCGGTGGTAGGTCTCAACATACGTAGCGGCACATATGCAGCGACTTGAAAAATATGGTTTCTGTGACGTCGATATACAGAATGGAGTTACCAACTAAGACAGCGAACGCAAAAGAATTATATGTAGAGATTCTTCTCCCACATGGAGACGTGAGTGGACACTACCAAGATTTTCGGCGAAACTAGTTCAGCTCAAGATAGGAAAGGGTAATCTAACGAGTCTTCAAGTACTTGGGTGGCTTGGGGATAGTCGTATCCTCCGACAGTGCGTCTATCTGAGCTCTAGACAACAGTGTCAGTCGAAAGGGGTGGGCCACAGAAAACCATACGCGAGAAACCCATCAGGCCTTGATCATTCCTGGAAGTTGAACAAGACCAGCAAAGACCTCCCATTAGCAATAGCTCAAGCCCAGACTTTTGAATCTATATGCAACAAGATGTCGATAAACAATGTTCATCAGGATTAGTGTACAAACACGGTAGTTCCCAAACAATTACAAAATCCCAATATCTTTCACTTCCCTGGACTTGGATGTACCAACAGCATCAATCCTTCGAAAGGTCACTTGCGTCTGGAAGACTAGAAGAAGAATACACTCACAGTTTCAGACTTGATCGCATGTATCATGTAAGAAATGATTCGAAAAGGGGAATGACGGATGCGAACCTTTGCACTGGACACCCTACGCTCCTTATTGTTATTAGATGCAGCATTGTGGAACCTTTAGAGAAGCTGGTAACGTAGAATTGTTAAGTCAGGAGTCCTTAGCAACGCCTTTGATTAATCACTTATGCGGGCAAACATGTTTGCCAATGAAAGCTATAAAGCATTAAGCATATCAGCTTGCAGATATTGTCCCAAAGTACCCTTTGGTCACTGCCATCCAAATAAAGTCGGTCACATGGCCTAGAAGTGACCTATACCCAGACCACGCCATCTCGCCGCACCGCATACCAGCATCACAGACCCCCTGCACTAAACAATGACCATATCCTCATCCTCAGTCACCTCAGAATGCAGTTCACTCTTCTCCTCCGAAACCTCCTCCGAGTTCTCCTCAGGCTCCTTGACAGGATCCGGCCAAGCCTCCTTGAAGCGTCGCTTGCGATCAGCCTCGAGATCCTCTGTGCGGCGGGAGTAGCAGTCAGAGCACTCAACATTCTCGCTAATCTCGCTATAGCTCATTCCATTCACGCAGGTGCCGAGTTTGTACAGGCTGACCTTTTCGCAGTTGATGTTACGGACTACTTTGCTCTTGCGCTGTTTGCAGCCGGTGCAGAGGCGCCACATGGTGAGTTGCTCGCACATCGCTGGTGCCTAGGCTTTTGGGATGAGATTTTAGAAACTCTGTGCTTATGTTAGCTTGTGTTAGGACGAGAATATTCGAGGATCTGATTTCAAGGTCCAAGGAGTGGGCGACAACATACTTGTATACTGTATTTCGGCCCTGAAGCGAGGAGCAAGAATCCTTCGATTTTGCATATGTCGTTATGTGTGAAAGTGAACCTTTGAGTGTGAAAGCTTGCCCGACCTTGAAGATCCGAATACTATGAGGTGTAGAGGAGAAAGAGCAGCTGACAAAGGAGGGAAGGTAGTGTATTTTTCATGCGGAAGGTGGCGTTTGTCTATTCTCGCATGGTGCGAGGTCGGTGATGTTGAAACTAGCTTTCAGTGCTCGTTTGTTTGGAGTCGACAGTGGTATGCAGTGCCCAGCTGCTGGGTTATCTGAGCTGAACGACACCGCTGAAAGACCATGAACGACCATCGTAGGCTCTATCACCTGCATATTTTTAAGGACACACTTCTGTCCGTTTCTCGCATTACTGCGATATGTAGTAGGTATTCCCCACCCGCGTTCTCTTCCACTAATCTATCACTTGCCTTATTAAAGTCAAAACCTTCTATAGGTCCTCTGCCTCCCTTGCCTTTTTCTTCTCTTTGCACCTACTGCACAGGGCGGGAAATTCATCGGTTCTGCTCCCAATACCAGTCTTACACGATCCAACGGCGATTTCTTTGCAGTGCTGGCATCTTTGAACCTGAGACGACTTGGTGACAGTTTTGCCACAGACTTTGCAGTACCTGCGCGTGATTATTTCCAAGCACATACTATCAATATGGTCCTTATGAGACATCTAACGGCTCTGTTGTTTGATAAATGTTGGAGAGTGTATCAATAAACTGTTATATAGGGGCGGAAAGATTACAAGCTTGGGATTGAGAAGCTTGTGGCGGTCGGCTTTTATACAGGTTTCTACCACATGATAACATGGGTGACATTGTCAAATGAATGGCTGTTATATCAATATGTCAGCTGTTAATAATTGTAGATTTTCATCTGCAAGCGCTCGAAAGCTTCACTGCCAAGTTCTCCAAACTCTGGAATCTTCGTAAAGGTGAAGATAAATGGACCACCTCGAGGGGCATCCGGAGACTTGCAGGAGTAAACTCGCTCGACCTCTGCAGGAATAATAAGCATGGGAGCCAAGTGTATTTCACGCCAATGTAAGCCCTGAACACCTTGCTCAAGGCTGCGAATTATTGCCAGCAAACAGGGCAGGGGTAATTCGAGGAAATTGGAAGGGCTATTGTGATTTGAGTATGACGTGGACCTCATAACATGATCAACGTATCTGCTCAATCATTCCCACGTACAGGACCATTTCCATCCAGTCCTCTACTGTCGAAACTTGCAATCAATCGCCCCAAACGCATTCCGAGTAGCATGCCACCAGGCATCGTGAATAACACGCGGAGGGCATCCAGTTGTCGCAAGCTCAGCATGAAGGTCGCCGTTGGCCTGTCGGCCGCACGTCCAACCACCGCGACAGTGAACCCTTATGTTGTCCCAAACGCCATTACATTTTCCAAGGATATCTTCAACGCCATCGGCTCCAATGTAGTATCGAGTGTGATCCCAGTCCTCGGAGTAGCGCATGCAGCCGCGTTGACGGCGGTGAGAGAGGTTGCGAGGGATAGGAGGATGGAGAACTTCATGTTGATCTGGGCATAGGAGTTGGTTTATGGTGTACTGGAAGGGGAGTTGACGACGTACGGAGTTGGAGAGGTGTTTTGGAGGAAAGATAAAGATGTTTAGTGAAGACTGGTGAGTTAATTAGAAGCAAGTTCTCACTCAGTTACATACTCCTTCACACAGCGTACAAGGCAAAAGATTATCCATTATATTACAGATAATGCAACTTTGAATTAGCTGAGACATCACTATGATTGGTTTAATGTTGTTAAAGTGGAATAGGGCTATTCAAATTCACAATCGACAACGAAGTAGCCAATACGAACTTAAGTTCTCCATTTTATGAGCCTCACGATCACACCGACTCGATGGCAAATTTTACAAACATAAGCACTAATCATCTACCGTAGTTTCAACCTGAAGATCTGGACTAGAAAATTCTTCTTAAGGCGTGTCATACGGTAAACGTTGTATTGTATTTAAGCTATTATGCATAACCAGTGTTTTGACTTTGTTATCCCCGAGTGAGCCAATCAAAAGACAAATCACAAGCTACCCCCTGTAAGTGGAGGCGCCTGTCAAACCCAAGTCCCGTAGAGCAGGGCAGGCAAGAATCCTTACTTCTGGGCTATTCGGCCGAGCGATCTTCGTGACACAGACAATTACCGACAATCGAGGCTGTGCTCGCTGTACCATAGATACGAATTACCAGCTGGTCATTAGGGCTGAGGAATATAGGCTCATGATTGGTGATTGCAGCATATTAATCTATGTCGTTCGATACTGTGGGTCGTTTCCGAGGGTATCTAGTCTAATCTCTAAACAGATGGTCAAACAAACTGGATATGTTCCTTCATAACCCTGTGAGCTCCACCAGGTACAAGGGGCTCTCTCACGTACTCCATCCATAGATCGTTTGGGGTATGTTTTTTGGCCATTGCACTGAGAATCCTTCTATCCCTTGTGATTCCATATGGCCAGATGAGTCGTTCTTTGGGCCAGCCCTTGGCTAATCCCTCCTCCAACTCTCGCTGCTCTCTTGCGGCAGTCAGTCTGTTTAGCTTGCTTGGTGCTTCGGAAGATTGGTCCCCCAGACTCCAGTGAATGAACCACTCTTCTTTTTCCTCACTGTGAAGCTTGGCAATCCACTCGCCTTTGACTTGTCTTGTGACGACCCGATACTTCACCTGGTCATGTTTGTTGAACTGGACGTCTGGAGGTATCTCAAGCCCCTCCTCTTCGATCTCCATAACTCTCGTAGCCATTGCAATGGCATGTTTGGTCGTGGTGAGAGTCTCGACTCGCTTCGCCTTTTCCCGTTCATAGAGAAGCTGAATCGCTCTCCTGCGGATGGCCGGCTGACGACATTTGGTCGCTATCCAGTAAACCGTCCCCACGACCTCGCTCTCGAAGGTAAAAGACGGGCCCTGTAGAGTTTCTGCATCGTACTGAATAACGAAAGTTGCCGCATCTGCAGCAGTAACTATATCGTATATCCTGTTCCTGTCGCAGACATAATCTGACCCTGAGACCACGCAGTCCAGGAATACTGTCATAAGGCTGTGTCGAAGTGTAAGGAGCTTTGCGGTTCTCATGCTATGTCGACTAAGATCGTTGAAAGCTAAAAACGCATCAAAGACGTGACGCCAATTTGCTAATTTGCGTGTAAGCTCTTGATGTTTATTCCGTAATACATCGCTGAGCTTTGGCCCTCCTGGTGCAACGTATGTTTTGGCGTTCTGTGCGCGGTAGATTTTGACGCCGTAGATAAGACTAAAGCTCTCATCGATAACGAAGTACAGAATGGAGCGTGCGTCAACCAGGGAAAGGAATTTGTGCGGTACAGTCGTGACTCTTAGAAGATGCTCTGGAAAGTGAACTCTCTCGTTGCCGACGAATGCAAGGCGAAGGTATATCGGAGCCAAGTATTGTCGAATGATATCGATTTCTGGTGTGTTTTGGTCCTTTATCGGTGCGAGCAGCCTTCGGCCCTGCAGAACATGCATGCTGGCTACATTGTGGTGTTCGTGGCCAAGCATGAATTCGATGCAGATGAACAACAAACATACGAGCAAAGGTTTGACGCGAGACTCAGTCGCTTGAGACCACGACCGTACAGCGAGAATAGCTTTGTTGTATTCGACAATTCCAGGATTGTAATTCGGAAACACTCCTTGTTGGTGCGTTCGCTCAGCATACATTATGCTGATTGCTGAGATTGCGTGCCGTATTGCGGGATCGGTGGGTGCAAGTCGCAGAACGAGGCCACACCAAAAGTCTCTGTCTATCACGTCACCGATTCGCACCGAGACATGGTTGCGGTAGTAGTCTAAATCATGGGTGCTCAGCTCGATTCCAAGATCAGTATCTAGGGCGCGTGTAATTGGTGGACGTTGTCGAGGGTTCAGGTGTTGTTGGCTGCAGCTGTCGGGGGTATCATAACCATCACATTTTCGACCTGTGCCGATGCAGCGTTGACAATTCGGTTTGGCCTCGTCACATTTGATCTTGCGAATTCTAGATGGGAGCGCGTTTAGTTAGCAAAAAGACGCTAACTCTTCCTTTTACATGGCGAATCTTGTCAATCTTACCTGCAAGTTCTGCATCCAGTTCGAGTTTTGGGAAAGGTCTTTCTAGGTCGCGAATGGCTTACACGCCGTGCAAGCTGAGATCGGTCACTCAGCATTGAAATTGCAACACACACTGCCAATCAGGTCTGGGGAAGAGGTCAGCATCTCCAATAAGGTTAATATCTCCGAAAGACCCATTATGCAAGTACATAATATCGAGTAATAGAGATAAGCGAATAGATTGCATCTGCACAACTTACAATGACAGGCTCTCAGAATACCCAGTTACTGTGTGTCGGCAAACGTTAAGCGGTAGCGCGAGAGATTGTAAACATTCTGGGGGTTTGCTTTTATTATCATGTCTGGGGGATTCGCGCTAGCGGTTAATGCCTGGTTAATGCATATCAGACTGACTCGAAATAAGGTAGCGATGTAACGTCAAGTGAATCGTGACGAGCAATTTTAAAAGACACTTCAAGTACGGAGTAATATTATTCTTGGTATATTCTATAGGTCAATGAGCTTTCAGAGTGGTCGATAAATACAGTGTGCTATACCCCATGTTGAATAGTGACGAACTAACATTACAAACTTGTATTATCAGCCCTGTTGGAGTAGCTTTTCTACTCCTGGTATAAATCCGTTAATCGATAACGTATTTAATAAGCGGACGTGACAGACAAGGGAGCGTGATACGCCACATCTATGTCAGGGTAGATTACACTGGTGCATGGCATCTTCTATATCCTTAAGTTCCGCCTCCTGCTTCTCACACTTCTCCTTACATTCTTCACACTCCACATCAATCTCTTCTAGAAACGTACGGAACCCATTGCTGCAGTCATGGTAGTCGGCAAGCTCTTCGCCATCAGGACATATCTCGGTGGAGATTTGACTACTGAGTTCGTCGTGGCAAACCCGGCAGGTGGTTATTTGGTAGGTTTGCTCGCACATGTTGATACAATAAGCTGAGTCTAAGAATCGGGAAAAGGTCTAGTTTATGTTAGGGTTAGGACGGCGCTGAGGTACTGTAGTGGTTTATATGATGAAGGATTGTTATTCCTTGAAAAGGCTTGGCTTTATATTAATTCGTCATGTGATAACTGCATATATTATTGATTATGGACCTGATTCATTGTTTCGTCATTTGTCCTACTGCTGCCCCTACGTTCCTCGCTTCACTTCGCATTCCATACTGTAAATCAATCACTTGAAGATACCTTCATCTACTTTGTCAGGGCTTTAGCTTCTTCCTCTTTCTTCTTCCGCTTTTCCTTACATTCGTCGCATTCACTGTCAATCTTGTCTGGAACGAGGCGGACTCCATTCTTGCATAAATGGTAGTTATCGAGTCCTACCCCGTCGGCGCATTTCTCCACGTAAATGTGGCAGGCGATTTCGTCACCACAAACCCGACAGATCGTCATTGCGTATTTCTGCTTGCACATGGTAGTATAATGGGTTGAGTGGCTCTGAGCTGCCTTTAAGGATGTTGAGAGTTTAGTTTATAATATTTAAATAAACTTGGGGTATCGTATTGGTTAACCTGACGAGGACATCTCTTTGCACGGAAATGGTCATTCTTATAGTAGTGTGTCATGTGACAAGTATATATATCTTCAATTGAGTTTGGTGTTATTCATCAACAAGTCTGTCCTCTTTCACCGCTTTGACTTAATGATTGAATAACCTGATTCAATATCTCGACGAGACAGGTTAATCCCCTTAGACCCAATTTGATTCATTAATCAAATTTGGTCTCTTTCATTGCTTCCGCCAACGCTTCCTCCTTCTCCTTTCTTTTTCGATTCTCTTCACATTCGATACACTCTATGTACTCTTTTGCTGTAGAGTACTGGACCCCGTTCTTACATGTCCTGTGGTCTTCGAGCCGAAGGCCATCTTCGCAAGGCTCTACGATAGGATCGTCATAGAGGTCGTCGCCACAGGTTTTGCAGATTGTCTTTGTATAGATTTCGCGACACATGGTGCTCAGTTGATATTTTGACGCTTCGGTTGTTGGAATTGTAGTTAAATATAGTCAAGCTTGTTTGAGTTTTGTTTGGTTCTCTGGGGCCAGAACAGGATGTCTGCGATATTGGTTGTCACAGCAGTATTCCTTGCCTTCCAAGACGTAGCCTATATAGGCAGGCAGTGGTCTATCGCGTGATGCTCTTTCAATCACTGGCGGTCTGCTGCTGTTGTATGATCTGTATCTAATTTCATCATTCGACTTTCACGAAGGACTTCTCTATCACAGATTCACAGATGTGTCTTTTAAGGCGCCTCTGAAACTGTGGGTGGTGGAGTTCAGTGAGTGACGTGATTTTCAAGAGACCAAGCAGCCCACAAACTTTGTGAAGTGATTAGTATATATTTCACCATTGAATTTCAGTTATTAACTTACGATTGCTGTACTTCATTTTAGCCCGGTCTCTATTTGTATGCGAATCTTCAGGTAATAGATAACAGTGTAGTCGTGATTCATATCACGCTTTCGTTTCTCTCCACGGTTCATATTATCACAACACTTAACAATTTTTAACGTCAGCCTCTGTGTTGTTCAGCACAATAACTGCAGATGATCACTGGTTGCTACTATTCAATACTTTTGCTGTTGCGACCACCTGACCCAATGTCTTAGAAACCTGTTGGACTTCTCGTCGATCATGGAATAGCGTGGTAAATGCCTATTCGTGTTTCAAGCCCCCTGCAGCATTAGGATTGTCTACCTGACATTTTCTAAGACCTAGGTCAATAAATAGCCAAAGAAGATGCTATAAGCTGCGATAACGCGCGTCCTTGAAATTTGTGAGGCCTTTCTTTGGATCTTTGGTGCAGGCTGCATTTAGGCCGATGAAACTCAGAATGTGTTTTGACTTGCTGAATTCTGACAGCTGAAACCACCCCTGCTAGGAGGGCGGGTGCCTAGTGAGGCTGTTTGGGGTCCGTTTTCCAATAGCTTACTTGCAGCATCCTTTGCTTAACCCTGCTCAGTTTCGCAGAAAGTGTAAAAATCAACTGATTGCCTGGTCAGACAAGAAAACGCTGCGTTCTCGATTATCCCAACAAATTATATTCCTTCTTATCTCAGGCCAGCCACAACCAACAAACAGCGAGCACACAGCACCACCTAAACAACACAAACTTCCATCATGTGCAGCGAATATTACACCCACTTTTACTGCTTGTACTGCAACAACTACTTCAAAAAGGGATACGAATGGGAGGTTTGCGAAGTGGCTCTTCAGACTCAGTCCAAAACAATGGGTTCATGTGGATATACAAATAATGGCGAGGTTGCCAGCATCTCGGAGTATTGTCAGCGCTGTCCACCAGATGATCGAAAATGGAGCAAAATGACTCTTGATGGTGAGCCAAAGGGGGGGCTAGCATGATTATGTGAAGGTTGTTGACTCAGAGGGAGTTCTGCAATGGGAACTGGGGTCAGTCTAGCTATTATCCGTGGTGTTACGCTCATTGTTATTCACTTTCAACATCCAGCTTGGGCAAGTTATACCAACCGAACAGTCAGTTTCAGACAAACACAATATTTCTACAAGGATTTCACGACTGAGCTACAGTGATATTTCCAAAGCCGGTCAAAACATTAATATCCAAGACCGTCTTTGGTCATCTGGCCTCAAGATTTGGAAGCTTCAGGTTCGGGGTGGCTTCTTAAGTGAATATTTAACATAACAGATTCTTTCGTTTTAACAATATCACGTGAGGTCCTTCGTGGCACAAAAGATCTATAAAGCTGCAATATCTTAGCAACTCTATTTCCTTTGCAAATCTACTTATTCTACGTGGCAGTTGGCCAATATTTATAACACAGATTAATCATCGTCAAGAAACAAGTCAAAAAGAAATGTGCTATCACGTCATAATTCAGTATATGTGTGCGGTCTGCAATCACAGAATAGGCTATGAAAGGCATGGTCTAAGATGCAATCGAGCCAAGGAAACTATGCAGAGAAGGTTCGGTTCGTGCGGTAGGGAGTACTCAGAAACGATATGGAATAGGGAAGAGATTTGCCCAGAATGCTCAGGACCTCCTCCTCCTCCTCCGCTTCCTGATGTCCAGTTCCCAAGTTGGGTATTTCCAGGGGGGCATGTACAAGGGTAGGTATCCGTCTTAACCAATATTGAAGAATGATGCCAGGGAGTTCGCTGAGTGGTGACTGGGCCTTAATTAAATATATTCTCTCAATTGAATACTAGTAATGCGTCAACGTTATATTGTCCTCGAAGTTGATTTGAGAAAATATAAGAGATACTCTGCTCATTAAGTCGTGGGTATTAATCCACGACCTTCAATGGCTATCAAATCTTTGTACCACTATCTTTCGATGCCACAAGGTCTATATAATAAGAGTCTCCTCCACCTCACAGTTCTAAGCCCCCTCACTTGATCGCCTGTTATGTTCTTTAGTCACCATTCCAGGAGCAGTGACTATTCAATATTGATACCATTGAAGAACCTTTACAACCTCTGTTCACTGTGTAAATGCTTTCGATAGTACTAGAGTGAATCAGTCGCGCCACGATCCCTTAATATCACTTTCATCCAGCGGCAAGCTCTGGGAACTGGCAGTTCGCCAGCATCCTGAGTCAAATGTTCCCATCTTGTGACTCTCAGTATAAATAGTTTCTTGATATCTCCATCTCTAACTACAACCTTCGACTTACACTCAACTTAAGAATATTATACAACACACTGCAACTGCACTCTACACAATGTGCACCCATCAAAGCATCCAATCACTCTGCTCGGTATGCGGCCATGTCGTCAAATCCGAGAACCGCCAATATGACTGTCCGAATGCCGGTACTAGCAAATGTAAACCGAAACATGTTGCTACAACAAAGAAGGTCCACCATCCTGGCTGCAAGGAGTGTTTGAAGAGGAGAAGTATGGCTCAGAACCAGAACGATCGAAAATCAAGAACAGTTCGACGTTAGCCCCTGGTCTTGCAACAACGTTACTGACCTTTTACGCAAACAAGAGATATGATACATATGGTAAGTAGAAGAATCTAAAGACCGTCTTTAAGAAAGGGTTTATCAATAGTATATCCACTAAATGGACTGTAATATATGAGAAGTGTATATGAAGTTGTCTGAGCCTTTGCACACTCAATATATAAGAATCAAGTATCCTTCCAACTTGTGTTGAGGTGGTAAAAGCGCTAGGTGACAAACTAGAAAGTACCAGATGTTAGGTTTCCGGTCAATTCAAAAGCTTCATTTATACAAGACTGTTAAACTTATAGTTTCCATCACACGTGATGTATGTATGAGAGAGGTCTGTTGGTTTCTTAAAATACCAATAAAAACAGCAAAGCTTATGACAAGCATTGCATATCCAATTACTGTGAGAACGCGCGTCATTTTAACCATATTCCACTCATCTGTTTCTCAATATCTGCAGCGTCTAAGTTGAACCCGCTATCGCCATTCTCAAACGTTCACACAAACATACAAGTGGGATATCGATGCCGAACACTTACACCGGTATCGAACAGGTGGCTACCATTCACTGACACTTGGTGATTTTTTAACTCACTAGGGAGGAGCTGACGAGGTTATGGAAGGTGATGGCGTATATGTCAATCTTGAAACAAGCAAAAACCCTGCCAATGATCGGTTTCGGGGAGAGACATCCACCGGCTGCACTGATTGATACCGAAGATCAATAATCATGGGATTGTAATAGCCCTTCTTTCTGTCTGATGGCAAAACTGGGTAGAATCTATGCTTAAGTTCTGTCACTTAATTAGCCCTGTATTTGTTTTGAAACATGCCTGAAGCGAGTCGCAAGGGATACTCTGAAATAGTCCCTATCACTCTATCCGCTTATCTCTCGTTATCAACTTTGGTATTAACTCCATTTACCACTCCGTTTACAATCATGTTGCACCACGTCATAGCCATTACGAGAGTAAGAAAGGACATTCTTATTGAAGTCAGCCTTGTGAACAGCCGAGCATAGCCACCTTCACTGGGTAAGTGCATTTGACATATTTCAATTCAGCTATGGGGGCTATGCTCTATCGATACACGTACATAGCCAATTACAGTACTCATTAGTAAGCCATAACACTCTTGACCCAAACCGAGGCATAATTTGCTCCTAATTGTATCTATCTCCATTCTATCCTCTGATATATCTTCATTCTTTCACTTCTTTATACGCTCTCAATTTCCAGCTCCAAACTTCCGCATTAAATGTTCCCATATTGCAGGTAGCTCGAAAATCTCGATTTGCAGTACAACTCATCAGTGTCTTTCACTATGGGCAGAACAAGCCATTTTTGCGACCCCTGCTCTCTTATAGACTTTCCCGCTCTTTTTACCAAAGACATGAAGTGTTTCCGAGTAGGTACCCTTGCCGCTATCGCGAAGAGAAAGAACTGCCCCTTCTGTCGTTTCGTGATACAAATTGTCGAGACAACCTGGGTCAAATGGAAGGACGAGGTTTGGAAACCGTCCATGTCGAATAGCATCACTGTTTGGGTCAAGACAACTCTTTGGGCTCACTATGGCGACCGTTCGAATGAGGATCACTATGCCCCTATGGGACGCGGTAATCTAGCGTATTTTCGATACCGACCATCACTAGGAACCGACTGGACGCCAGACACTCGCCAGAGAAGCTCTTATGGGTCGCCTCGATACACACTCTGTGAATTGGACGGCGTCAAACATGCAGAGGACTTCAAATATTTCACCACCGACTTTGACCAAGATATCCGTCAAGTCCTAAGCAGGCGCAGAATTCCCCCACTGGTTGATCGCGAATTATTGAAGACTTGGATCCAAGAATGCCAAACAAACCACAAACACTGCATGGCTGCTCAAAACAACCAGCAGGTCCAACTAAGGTCTACTGGAAGGTTTCGGGTCATTGACGTGGAAACCATGTGTCTCTTTGTTCCGTCAGAAGATATCAGTTATATCGCCGTTTCGTACGTTTGGGGTGGTATCCTACATAGCAAGACCAACAGCGAACCTGTTGAATGGATCGATGGTCTTTTCTATCGTGCAACTCCTAAAGGCTCGACTCAACCGACGAGTCCTGAGCTGCACAACCGCCTTCACTTCCAGAAACTACCACTCACTATACAGGACTCCATCAGATTAGTCAAACTGTTGGGATGGAGATATTTGTGGATTGATTTGTTGTGCATTCGACAGAATGATGCAGCCGATAAGCAAGCATTGGTCAACAAGATGCACCTTATCTACGAGGAAGCTTCCTTCACCATTGTTGCTGCTGGAGGACAAGATGCGAATAAACCTCTCGCGGGATTGTTCAGCCCCCGATCACCAGAGCCCGTTGCAGAGCTTGTTTTACGCAACGAATCCATAACCATTGCCTCGGCAAGACCTGCGCTGCCAGATCTCTTGGCCCAAACAACTTGGGCGAAGCGGGGGTGGACGTTCCAGGAGGATGTGCTCTCGAGATGCTGCCTGTATTTCACCGAAACCGAGGTGTTCTATTCTTGCAGACATCACCTGTTAGAGTATCACTTGCCCTGCGACCAATACACGGGTTTTGGGTATGGAAGATTCAGCGAATGGAGGGAGAGTCTTTTTTTAGAGACGAGAATCTTTAAGACCGCCTACCAAGATGCATCACGATGGAATGATGGGTGGACGAGATTCGGAAACTCGTCAGGGAGTTTGCGTTCGAAGGCTAGTGTTCTTGGTTCGCACGGCGTTGCTGGATACTGTGCTGAACTTGACTACGAAAGCGCCGTGTGGGATCCCGAAGAGATCTTTCTGAGGAAAGCCCCAGGTGGCCATGATCGCATCCCTGTTCAACGAATACCAGCAAACAAAGCCAAACAACTTTTCGAAGAATACGCCAGTTTCGTTACTGAGTACAGCAAACGAGATCTGTCATACTCCAGCGATGCTGTAGCAGCAATGATGGGGATCCTTACCAAGTTCAATGATTCATCTGCGAAACCCGTCACCATCGAAGCTCATGGGATACTGAGCGACCAGCTCGAGAAAGGACTTCTCTGGATGCCACTCAATGACACTTCTCTACAGAGGCGGAATGGTTTTCCTAGCTGGTCCTGGGCTGGTTGGTCTGGTTCGGTCGCATATGAGATTGCTCATGTACCTGAACACTCTTGTTGGGCCTTTCGGCCATGTAAGTTAACAAATCCTCTATAGGACCAGATGTAGGAGGAAAGCTAACATATGTTCTTTTTGAAGCGGCTTTCAGAACCAAGGCTGGCTCACTGTTTATGAATTCCCTGTTTGACGTCCGCATAGAAGACAAACACTGTTTGCTCGCCTATCTAAAAGAATCAAAAATCACCACTGCACACGGAACCTACCCTCCAGCTTATGACCAAAGCCAATTGGGTAGCTCGGGTATACTGAGGATTTACACATATACCGCAGAAATATCCAGTCTTACTCTTGGGACTTCCTTCGTTGTTCGGCAGTACGCAATATCCATGGACGTGCCAGTGTTGCTTGTAAGAGTCAGCAACAGCGACGATTGTTTTACTGTAATCCCAGATTGCGGGTCCAACCTGGCTACCACCCCTCTGTCAAGGGATCCTGGACTGTACAGACTGGTAATTATAGGTAAGGGCCAAAGGTATGAGCATATCGGTGACGGCAGATATGGCAAATTGGATACGCCTGATGAGTATGTTGTACTTCTATTGGAAAGGAAAGGGCAATATTTCGAAAGGGTTGGAATATCCACTGTCCCAGCTGAGCAACCGAAAGATTCAGTAGAACAAGGTACAACGCTTCAGGGATCTAATGTTCTGGGAGACCGATATTTTTGGTTGTCGAATCGAAAATTCACTCCCAGAGTGCCGTCGGACCACAGTAAGGGAGTGATGGATCCTGGGCCTGCATGGAAGCTACAATGGATATCTCTAGCTTAAGGGTTTTAAATGTCTCTATATCAAGCGCTCGAAACTCCTGTGATTAGCAAAAGTGAAATTTATTTTATTTCTATATTATAGTGTGCAGCTGTCACAATCTACCTTATCACAGGTTGTCAGTTATTAATGCTGGCAGTCGCCCTGGTTCAGGACCCGCATTACAACACGATAGCACTCATATAGGTTACTGATATTGCGTATTAATTGATGAAGATGAAGCCATTAAGAGCCCACGAAGATATTTATCTACCTCCAATCACTCTTGAGTCTTGCTATATAAGCCGCGGCCCCGTGCCTTTCATCCAGACTAGAATCCCGTGCTTCCTCAGACTAGAATCCCGCCGCTACACCCTTGAAACACTAATCACTTTAACGCAGCTGAATCAAGACCTGGCACTTTTCACTATGTGTATCATTCACACTACCAGATATGTCTGCTGTAAATGCAACAGTCTCGTCGACTCTCGCATGGCAACTACGAAGTGTGATGCTGCGAAGAAAGGAGAGCACTGTCTAAAGCGCAACACTCAATCCACCGAGGCGGTCAGTGATTCTAGATGAAATAGATGCAAGGCTGGTAAGGGAAAGAAATAGGTGTAGTCTTGATAAATGTTAGTTGGGATGTTTCCAGGTAGATCACTGAGTTCGATTTGAATACAGGTAGAGATGTAACCTCTAATTTCATCTCTTATGCCGATATTGGGATACACAGGGCCGTGAAACATTGCACTTGTTTTGCTACAAGCAACGCGTTCTTGCTTCACCGTTAAGAAATATCTCAACAGCGAAGACAAAATACGAAAGCCTGCGGCAATAATCAACTTCACTAACTTGTCTGCACATATATAACCATACAGCTCAGGGCTATCTTAACGTAGTAAATTCCCACCTGACTATACCTGTCCCAAAGGCTTGGCCACAAGTTTCCCAAGTACACTCAGTGATACATATCCAACCACCACTATGTGCACCATCGTTTTCACAAAGTACCGCTGTCGCGTCTGTGACCAATTCGTCGACAACCAGAGAGCAATAGAGCGCTGTTACTTGGCCAACGAATCTGGCAACAATTGTGCAAAGAAGAAGATCAACGAATCTACTATTTACATTCGTCAAGATAGATGTGAGGAGTGTCTAAAGAAAAGGCAGGATGGTTCAAAGGGTGTGAAGCGTAAGTCTTGCACAATGTAATCTAGGGGACCAGTTGCGCTATTTAGGTACTTTGGTACAGTACATTAGATAGTGGCACATGTCCTTGAATGTTGATTATGATACCTTGGGCCTCATGTTGATGTTGGGATTGTTTGTGAGACGATGTACTCGTAATATGTGAAACAGTAGCACAGATATCCGTCAAATAGACTGGTTTTTCGTCCAACTTATTCAAATAAGCATGTGATATAACCTCTGTCAAGAATCAGTATAAATATCGATGCTGCGTGCTCTATGTGTACTGGTACATTCTCCCTCCTAAAAAGCCAACTATCTTAAAACGCCCTCAAACACCTACAACAGAGGTCTCAAATGTGCAGCATCTCTAGCGTTGGATACCTCTGCAGGAAGTGTTCATACCTCATTTCCATGCCAGTGACGGAAGTTCAGTGCGAGCACGTCAAGCAAAAGAAGCCAGGAGTGTGCGCCAAGGCCACACGGCACGATACAATCTACGTTCACGAGGAAGAGTGTCCGAAATGTAAAGCATCCAAGACAACTACTTGAATCGGTTGTTCGGTATCGTCGAGTACCTGTTCGAGTTGCTCTCACACACAGGGCAACTAGTTCGGGACGCTTCAGCCAATTCCAGTATTCTTGTTCTCATTGATTTCGTACAACAAAGGGTTGGACACTTGAACTATAGGTATGTTCTTCTCTTCTCATATTCGAGACATCTCAACTCTTTGACAAAATTACATGCTCACATTTCTTTGTCCTGTACTCGCGAACAAGAACACAAATCATCACTTCGCTGTGGTATAAATTCCACAATCCTAGCCCTCAATCCACAACTTCATCAACCACAACTTCATTAGCAATCTCTCAGAAACTCTTCGAGCTATATTCTCTACTCCATTAACAGCAGCCATCTTTTGAACTCGATAAACTCACCAAAACCTTCAAAATGTGTCGACTTTTTAGCAACTGCTTCATCTGCAAGACCTGCCGTCGTCTTGTCATCTACAGCTCGGAAATGGTTTTCTGCGTGCCCATCCGCCAGCATCTCCTGTCGGGAGGTGTAACGTCCGAGGATAGAGAATGTCTTGAAGAGCCTGATGACAAGACTCACTACATCGCCAACATTTATTGCAAGCATTGCAGCCCACCCTCCCCCGGTGAGGCTAAAACTTTAGTCTAAATCTAATGGCGTAAGTGGAGACCGGGGTCCTCTAAAGCCCCAGATTTTTCCTTGGACGTTCTATCCACAGTCTTTTTTTCAGTTCGCCGAGGCGGGAGCTTGGATAATTATCGGGCTGTTTGTTCGGTAAGAAGCGGTAAACGGCCAGTGGGTATTGTGTTTGTTGGGCGGCTACCCTGAAGAACTATTTTGAGAGGGAGTTTGGGCGTTGTTATCTACTTATTATTATAGCAATTGGACTGTGTTTATCT